>LPNX010617073.1:21685-81366 GCA_001517045.1 Pseudotsuga menziesii | reverse complement strand
GAAGATTCAAGAAGACATAGGGAGAAGTTCAATGCCATTTGAGGATGATATTGACTATGATCCTGAGGGTGGTGATTGTGAAACCCCTCAAGGTCATTTAACTACCTTTGAAGAATCCTCCAGTTTTCCTATTAGGGGGAGAGGTCGAAATAGAGCATCCAATTCGAACCTGAAGAGGCCACGTACTACCCCGGGTACTACCCCCATCAGCAATAGAGGTCTTGATTCTTACTTTGTGCCTCGCACTACTCCTAGTGCTCAGCCCACCATTGATGCTAAATGGAAGAAGATGGAGAAAGAGGCTGCTTGGGAATGCATAGCTAGATGGTGGTATGATGCAGACATACCCTTCAATGTAACTAATTCTTCTTATTATCAGCCTATGATAGATGCTATAGCTTCATGTGGTCCAGGCTTCAAAGGCCCTAGTTTTCAAGATATCAGAGGACCCCTTTTACGAAATGAAGTTCAAAGAATAGATGAATATTTGAAGGAGTTCAAGGAGTCCTGGAGTAAAACAGGGGGCACAATAATGTCTGATGGATGGGCTGATGGAAAATCCCGCACTATTAACAATTTCCTGATTGCTTGCCCAAAAGGAACCATGTTTCTTAAATCTGTGGATGCCTCTGATCAGGTGAAGGATGCACAATTATTATTTCATCTTTTGGATGGAGTAGTTATGGAGGTCGGGCCAGAGAATGTTGTACAGATCATCACTGACAATGCCTCAAACTATGTTGCAGCCGGAAGGATGTTAGAGGAAAAACACCCCACCATTTGGTGGACACCATGTGCAGCCCATTGTTTGGACCTCATGCTGGAGGATATTTGCAAAATTGAGTGGGTGAAGAAGTGTGTGGAGCAGGCAAAATCAATAACCAGGTACATCTACAACCACTCATGGGTTTTGAGTCTTATGAGGAAGAACACTGGGGGTAAAGAGCTTGTTAGATCAGCCATTACACGATTTGCAGCAAACTTTCTTTCGTTGCAATCCCTTGTTGATCAAAAAGCCAATTTGCGGAAGATGTTTTCCTGCGATGAGTGGAATGAATGTCAATGGAGTCAAAAGGCTGAAGGGAAAGATATTGCTGACAAAGTGTTTGAGAAAACATTTTGGAAAAAGGCAGAAGAGATAGTTTTATTCAGTGAGCCTCTTGTGAGAGTGTTGCGGATGGTAGATGGTGATAAACCCGCTATGGGTTTTATTTATGAGGCCATGGATCAGGCCAAAGAAGCAATAAAGAAAGCATATGGTGATAAAAGGCAGAAGTATTTTCCTATTTGGAAAATCATTGATGACAGATGGAACAAACAACTCCATCGTCCTTTACATGCAGCTGGCTATTACTTAAACCCAAGGTAAGAAATCTCAAAATTCCTATTCAAAGTTATAAGTTTTCTTTTAATTTCAAACTTTCAAAGTTATAAGTTACAATTTCAAATTCATTGTGGAATATTTTTTATGTTTTGAACTTTGAATGAACTTTTGAAGGTACCACTATACAAAAGACTTTGAAGCCAATGATGATGGAGAGGTAAAAGACGGATTGTATAGATGCATTGAGCGCATGGTTCCTGATCCCAGGATACAAGATGAGATACACAGTAAGCTACTGCAATTCAATGAAAGTATGGGTAGCTTTGGCATGAGCATGGCCATACGAGGCAGATCCAAGGATCCTCCGGGTAAGAATTTTCAAAGTTTTACAGTTATTTAACCCATTGTAAAGTTTGAGTTAAATTTCCAAAGCCATTTGCTGAAACTTGTTTGCATTCAACTCTTATTGCAGCCTATTGGTGGGGGCAGTTTGGTGGGAGTTGCAGTGAATTGGAAAATTTTGCAATTCGAATATTGAGCCAGCCATGCAGTGCTTCGGGATGTGAACGCAATTGGAGTGTATTTGAGCGTATACACACCAAGAAACGAAACCGTTTGGAACACAAACGGTTGAATGATATGGTCTATGTCCAGTACAATCTTAGGTTGAGGCGTAACCAGTTGTTGAACAGGACACCAGCAAAAGGAAACATAACCTTGGATGACTTTGATCCATCATCAGAGTGGGTTGTGGAGACTCAAGCACCAGTATTTGATAATGAAGACCTTTCTTGGTTGGATTTGGACCCACCTCCAGAGGTTCCATCTTCAGGGCCAGGGGAATCAAGTGGGGCTCAAAATCCCACTCCTGAAGAGGATGAAGAGGATGAGGATGACGATGAGGAGGACGATGATGAGTAGTAGACTACTAGACTCTAGTAGTACTAAGTAGTGGCTAGTAGGGTAGTGCCATATGATCACTTTATTGTTATTCATTAGTACTATGGTTTATTTTTGGATTTTAGGGGCCATTTAGAGCCTCTTTGTTGATGTACTTTGGTTTAGAACCTCACAGATGTATTGCACTAGGTGCTATTTTGGATATTTGCACCCATATTTGCTATATATATGAGAAACTTTGCATATTTGTGTATTAATGGTTTGGATTCATATGTATGCACATGAATATATATGTTTTTTTACAAAATATGAATATTTTATGTATTTTTTAGTCAGCCGGTTTTTTACCCGGTTTTTTTTTCGGTTCCGGTCCGGTTCACATTTTGGGCTTCGCCGGTTCGATGACCGGTCTGGTTCTGATAACATTGGATGGAACCACTTGGATCTTTGAATCTTTGAAACCACCCTAGATCTCAATTAGTATGCAGCTGCTGGAAACTTGTGCTTAGCTCCAAGAAAAGGAGATGCAACTGAGCTCAACCTTTTACTCGGTGCAATGGAGTGATCTGCAATCAAAAGACTTGTAGGCTTGCCAAAAAAAGGGATTAGATCATGTACTATTTACTAGTCTGAATCAAAAAAGCATGAGATATATAACTGAATAAGACAATACTCTTTTAGATTTCTGAAAGTAAATAAGTAAATAGACAACTTGAAACTACAAATATCTATTCTTATGTGCTTATATAAGCCCTCTAAAGAATTTATCAATACCCACAGACTAGCAAAGCAAAAGAGAAATTGAAATTGTATCACCTCATTAACCAAAGCACATGCATCCAAGATCCACACCACATGAGCCTCCAAAGCCTTTCTTTATTCAAAATGGTTGCATAAGAGCAACAAGTATTACAATAATTCACCAGAGGTTCTTTGCATTAATCATTCACCCCGAATAGAGCTAAAGGAGCCTCTATTTATACAATGAGAGAGTGCTAAAACCCTAAAACCAAATTACATAACCTGACCGGCTTGGCAAGCTAACAGAGAAACCAAACCTAAATTGAAGAGCTGGGAGTGAGGGGAGGCCTCCACTTAGGCAAGGCGCCCCCACTCCAACCTTGAACACCCAAAACAAGCCACAGATGAGCTCACACGTGTGGTGACGCCTTCATGGAGAGAGAGGGGAGTGAATGGTTGAAGGAGGCGTCTGGGATGTTGGTAAACCATCTTCTTAGGTCTGGATGCAGCCTCTGCTAGGTTTGGGAAGGCCACCGATGGTGTAAGCATCAGTCTTTACCTCGATCAAATCATCGGACCAATGAGTGCTCTCCATCTCATTCTTTAGCTGGAGATGACAAATCTGTTAACTGAATATAAATTAATTGTTCACTTAATGGTGACTGAAGCTGAGTTATGATAACTCCAATTATCATAAATGCCTAATGAGATGTCATTTAGCCTTTTATTTCGCTGAATTTGGATTAATTTGGAGAGTTTTAATTTTCTCCAAAATAATCATTTTTTAATAAAAATTCATTTTTTTCTTCAAAACTGACTTTTTTGAGAAAAAATGCATTGTGTCCGATTGATGATCTGAAAGTTGGCTCTGACTAGCTGGCCGATCAAGAATGATTTTTGGCTTAAGGTTAGAGCCTTCAATCACTGAATTCGGGGTCCGGATGATCGACTTATTATGAATGGGTTTTTTCCATTTAATTTATGGAAAAATTAACCTAAAAAACTTAGGAAAAATAATTAAAAATAAAAAATTTAAAAATAATTTTTTCCCCGTTCGAAAAAGATTTTTTCGAAATTTTTTTAAAGGTCCCAATGACTTAGGACAAGACCATGCTCTACTTAAATAATGCCTAGTAGGTTTATAACACTCAGTTGGGCTCTAATAACCCCCAAGGCCCAGAATTCAACATCGGGCATTCTAGCTTTGGAGGAAGCGGGAGAAAACCTCGTCAATTATACTCGGCTATAGGCAAAGCATAATTGTCAGGGGCAAAAAACTCCCTGGAATACCTTATTTGAGATTCTACGTCTCAGGAGACCAAAGCACTCAAAAAATACCCCACTAGCACATTTTATTACAAACCCCGCGGGGCCATGGTCAAAATTATTCAAATAAAAAACTGGCTAGCCAATATTGGCTAGACATGGAGACGGATCAACTGATACACTGGAGTTAGACTTTGAACAAGTCTGTCAATTGGCGGCTCCTCAGGTAACCCAACTATGGTACAAAAAGTTGGTAACAGTACCAAACTTTCTCATAAGAATATTATCATTCATTGTGTTGTGTGATACTGAGCTCTCATGGATTCAGTGACGTAGCCCTATCTAGTGTTTTTCATATTTCTATTTCCGTAATAAGTTCTGTAGCCTAGCATATGAATGAGGGAATCCATTTCACAAGGTGATTGGAGACATACTAAACATTATGAAAAAATGGCGAAACCAAATCCTCCTGGTGTGAACATGTCCCTTTAGATATTTATTCCCAAACAACTTGAATGAGGAACACGAGTTGGTAAACTTAAAGTAAGTGATTGAAATCACCAAACAACTTGATTTAAAGTTTGTGCTTTCTTGGGATGGAGGATCATGATTTATACATCTTTCTTTGGTTTGTCCACCATCAAACGATGAATGTGATTGCTTAGTGAACCATGGTAAACCCCCATGAATATGAAAATTACATCAGAATACGTTATGCAGAAAGATTATTTAGATTTTAATTCCCAAACCTTTTAATTTGAACTTCCAGCAGCTCAATCTTGTTTGCATATCTTTCCCAAGCTATCTTGCAACTATCCTAGTTCTGGTTTGCTCTCTGATTTACTTTCATCTAGGTTATGTTGTTGGTTTGTCCTACTTTTATAAAGATACAAGAGTAGCAATCGCATTAAGGTTTTCATTTTTTTGAGGATATAATTACATAAATAAAACTTTAGGTTCTTTCAATGCTACCACTTCTAAGATAAGATAAGATCAGATAATTTTATTAATGTCCAACGAATGATCACAAAAGTAGGTAAATGGGACTAAAGGATACATCTAGTATGAGTACGACGTGGGGGTGCAAACACAACTCCTAGAAAATGCCGAAACTAATATAAATACAATAAAGAAAGATACAAGCAGATGGAAAACCTGGTTCATTAAGGGACTAGCTCATAAAGTAATGATATTTAGTTGAGAATATACGTACAATGTCAAGGGTGTTAGCTTTTGGGTTTACTTCAAAAGTGTTTAAAGTTTAAACCATGTTTGAGGGTGCTTAATGAGATGTGGGGTGGTGGATGTTTGGCCCTTGGTTGATCTGTGATGGACTTTTCCATTGGAGATGACTTACTCATTGGTTGCTAGACCTCATATTGATGTTTAATTGACAATTTTCCTTGGAGTGTTGGAGACAACTTGGTGACATTCTACACGCTGGCTACATGAAGGAGGTTGCTTGCTTGGAGCTAAGTCACAAGATTTGGAGAATTTTATTGATGAGGTTTGAAATTCGTTGAATCTAAAAACAAAATTGATTTAGTTTGGAGCCCAAATTTCAAAGGCGAATTTTAAAGACAAATCTTAAGGCAAAATTAAAAAAAATTAACCTTTTTATTCATTAACTACGTGATTTTTAATGGAAAAAGTAAAAAAATTCAAATTGTTATATTATATATATTGAAAATCTTGAAAGATGTATATGGACAAACTTAGTGGTGAATCTTACCTAAATATCATCAATAAATTCGAATTCGAATCAAATTTCATCGTTGGAAAATTCAAATTCGAACTTGAACCATGTGACTTAGGCTTGGAGAACGTTGACCATGTGAGTTTTAGAGGAAGGTGTTGAGCCCTAGAGAGCATTGGGTTGCTTGGATGCTTGCATGGAGGCTTGGAGTTGACTTCGGGATGCTTGGGTTGCAACAATGATCATGTAGGTGGAGTGGACCTGGGGGGCACATGGCCTAAGAGAGGTGTTGGAGCATTAGATCTTGTTATCACAAAATCTCAAGTGACTCTGAGTGTGTATAATCCTATCTAGGATGGCAGAGAGCTACAACCACTAGGTCCATGATAGCTAAGGAGTCCTACCCCTTAAATGGTGTCATGTCGGATAGGATCCTCTCTCTTTAGGCTTCCCAGTCTCACTTGTGGTGAAACTAGACTAGCCACAGGAGGTGATCTCAGCCAAGCTTTCCAAGGAATGAGTCAAGAGTAATCCCAACCCTTCTTGAGTACTTGCTAGGCCGTTTTTAAAAGGCCACATGGTTCTTAAAATGCTTTAATAAATAATGAAGGAAGAGGTACCCTAGGTAAGACTTCTAAGACTTAGTAAAATTGGTCACTGAGTGAAGATGTTAAGGGCTGGTTATGGAATTAACTAGGTGTGTAAATCAGACCAACAAATAACAATGCTTGATAACCTCCTTAAATCGAAGTCTAGAAGTGGTGTATGAACCCCATAAATGTTCCAAATCTACCCCTATGTTGATATTTCCAAGGGGAAGGATGAAATGATTTGATCCATGCACATGAGGTGATTTATATTGGCTTTAGATGAGACTTCATACACAAAATATGTCGCTGCAAATTGATACTAATACAAGGAAAAACAGGGTAGCGAACAAAACACGTATGCTAAGGTGAAATGAGAAATACTCACTTCGGAAATTTTCATAAAATATCTAGTGCCTACACCTAGGGGCTATGGAGTCAATAATGTATAGATTTTGATTCTTGAAGCACAAATTACTCACTAAGTGTAGCATGCAAGTGATTTCCAAGTAAAGATATTCACAAAATCCCTCCACATGCAAATACAAAAAGGTTTTAGAGAATTTTACTAATAGATTGACTAGTGGTTTTTAGAGTTACTTAAATCAAGAGATCCATGACTCACCTCATTCTGAATGCTTAATGGGTTCTTTCTCTTTTCCCAACAACCTCAAATAGATCCCAACCCAAAAGCTCATTCCAAGCCAAGACACACTTCTTTTCTTTTTCGGAGACTTCAATCCTAGAAACAACCAAGATAACACTTAGGAAAGTGAATCGTGGCGACTAAAAGATAAACTCGACATTTGCAAAATGGGAATAACAAGCAAGAAATGGCAAGAAATAAAGAAATAGGATAGCTTAGGCAAATTGATTTCATTCATAGAAAACCCCCTTTTTGAGAGACCAAATTGCCACAAGCAAATCATCCAAGCAAGTCGCCCTCTCTTCCTGCAAGCAAATCGCGCAATAAAAATATCCAAGGCAATGAAATGATTGAGATCTAGCAGTAGCAGGAGCTTCGCAAGAAAGTAAAATCCATTAAAATCATCCAAGAGACAAGAGTTTTGCATCACAAAAATTTGTGATTTATTCTCATTGCTGAAATGAGCCAAAAGTCCTTTACAATGAAGAGCTCACTGTCTTTTATAGATTGCAAGTGGCAAAATCCATAACTCATCCTTATATGGATGGTTGATATTAAAAGATGTCAATGCATGATCAACAAATGATGATCAATCTCATTTTTATCTTTTTTCACATGGCTGGAAATGACTGTCTATGGAGGGGGGCGAATCAACTCCAAATGCCCAAGTACAATCTCATAATACATGAATGATATATCAAATAAGATGCTAGGGGTATCTAGTTATCCCCTTGATGATCAAAACACACTTTTATTACAATGCCAAGCTTGAGATCTAAGTCATAAAATGTGTTAGAAAGGGGCAACAAGGAAGGTCTTCTATCATTTGCATGTGCCCTTGCATGCTAGAAGACATAAAACAAGAAGCCAAATGTATTAATGTGATTTTCCTAAGTTTAGACTTAGGAAATTACATTAATTGAATGATATATCAAATAAGATGCTAGGGGTATCTAGTTATCCCCTTGATGATCAAAACACACTTTTATTACAATGCCAAGCTTGAGATCTAAGTCATAAAATGTGTTAGAAAGGGGCAACAAGGAAGGTCTTCTATCATTTGCATGTGCCCTTGCATGCTAGAAGACATAAAACAAGAAGCCAAATGTATTAATGTGATTCTCCTAAGTTTAGACTTAGGAAATTACATTAATTGATCTAATTATTAATTGACTTAATGAAGTCACTTTTATAAAGTGGAAGTGAAAACAATTTAAGTGATAGTTAATCTAATCTTGGCCATTGATCTCAGTGGAGTATCTCTTTGATCTCAATGGAGGATCTCTTCCATTGATCCATAGTGAGGGTTAGGGTTTTCGCTTGGCCATTGAGTTAAAAGAAGATTTGGTGGAGATGACACACACAGACAAACAAAGAAGTTAGAGGAAAAAGTTTACAGAAAAGACAAAGGAGCATTCATTTGGAGGCTTCGTCGACTGATCAGGAAGAGCACAAGGCTGTACAAGTTCACAGAGAGGGAGGTCGTACACACCAGGTAGAGGCCGTACAATAGCAGTACGGATTTCTTACAGCTGACGCAGGACCGTACAGATTCCGTATTGCTGACGTAGAGGGATGTACTGCTGATGCAGCACTGTACAGATTCTGTATTGCTGACACAGAGGGTTGTACTGCTGACGCAAGGGGTTGTACCACTGACACAAAGGGTCATACATATGCGTAGGGGGGCCATTGATTTGCTGGGTTTGCTCAGTGATTCGCAGAGGTTTGATTTCGCCAAGTTGGGTGAATTGATCTGCTGGATTGTATTTGTTCTATATCTTCATAATAAATTTTTTTATTTGACTGCTGCACCGGTTTTCCCATCTTGGGTTTTTTTGGGGCTTTCCATACCCAAAAATACTGTGTCTATATTGATGTGATTATTGTTATATGTTTCTCAGTATTTATTTTCCGCTGCATTACTAGTAAAGAAACTCATGTGTGGTTATTAGTAAAAATTAAAATATATTGTGTAGCTCAAGATTGAGTTTTAAGGAAAGTTACATGGTATCAGAGCTCTATTGAGCTAAATTTGAGGAACAAGAGCAGTATTGATAAATCGGGGGCAGATCTATTGAAGACACAAACCTAGAGTTTCAGATCTAGGGTTTGACAAGTACACTTCACTATGGCCGTACCGTTGAGAGTCGGGGATAGACATTAGGGGGCTTAAAACTTTCCTACATGGAAAGAAAGGATCATGAGGATCCTGGATGTTAGTGATGCAGAGGAACACATTGACTCCACGAAGGTTGCGCCCACAGATCTGATAGTGTTGGCAAGGTGGAAGAAGTTAGATTTTAGAGCTATGTTGATCATCTTCGATGGGGTGAACGACCACATAGTCCCTCACTTTTCCGGGAAGAAGACCGCATTGGAAATGTGGAAGGCTTTGGAAGGACTTTACTAGAGCAATAGCAAAAACCGGAAGATGGTGCTGCAAGAGAGGTTGCACAGTACCAAGATGGCCAAGGGTGAAGGAGTGGTGCCTTTTCTCACAAGGATCACACAGATCAGAGATGAGCTTGGAACAGTTGGATCTAAGATTGAGGATGAGGAGCTAGTTCGGATAGCTCTCAATGGCTTTTCTAAGCCATGGGACACCTTTGTAAAAAGTGTGGTGGCTAGGGAGAAGCTCCTTTACTGATAGAGATTGTGGGATGACTTTGTGCAGGAAGAGACCCGTATGGGTCAAGGTTCAGGTTCATCCAACAATGCCTCACAGATCGCGAATGAAGAAGCTCTAGCCCTAGCAGGGAAGAGCAAGGGTGAGGCAAAGAAAAAGAAGGGTGGTAAGAAGAACATTGACATGTCCAAAGTCAAATGTTTTATCTGCTATTAGCAAGGACACTTTGCCTCCCAGTGCCTAGACATGAAGAAGAAGAGCAATACCTAGATGGCAGGTTTTGTAGAGGAGGAGGAGTTTAACAAAAAATTCGACGAGGACTTTTGTTTGATAGCTTGCATGGCAAGCACCACAGGCAACAACGTTTGGTACATCGACAATGGAGCATCTTGTAATATGACAGGACATAAGAGGTTCTTCAAGAGCTTGCAAGAGGGTGGATTAAATCTCCACATTGAGTTGGGTGATGATGTGCAGGGAGTTGGTACTGTTTCGTTTCAGAGGGACTCTGGCAAACCCCTCAGTTTTGCTGACGTATTGTATGTTTCGGGGTTGACCAAGAACCTCATATCTGTTTCCACCCTGGAGGACAAGGCCTTTCAGGTGAAGTTTCGAGATCAAAGAGTGTATATTAGGCCCAAGGGGTCAGATAGGAGTTTGGATTGGGTGATTGGGATCCAGAGCGGGAAGGTGTACAAACTACACTTCGAGTCTGCAAAGGCTCTAGCCAACAACATAAGCAGTCAGGGTGAGTTGTGGCATAGGAGGATGGCACACTTACACCATGGAGCAGTGAGGCATTTGAGATAGGCAGTCATTGGAGTTCCTCAGGTACAGGAGGAGAAGCATAACCACTGTAAGGGTTGTGCGTTAGGGAAGAACATTAGGAAACCTTTCCCACAGAGTGAGCACAAGTCTAAGGGGACCTTGGACTTGGTGCATTCGGATGTTTGCAGAATCACAAGTGTCCAATCGTTCAGTGGCTACAATTATTGCGTCACTTTCATTGATGACTATTCCAGGAAGACTGGGATCTATTTCTTGAAGGCTAAGTCAAAGGTCTTTGAGCGGTTTCGGGAGTTCAAGATTCTCGTGGAAAACCAGAAAGGAAGGAAGATTCAAGTATTGAGGATGGACAATGGGGGTGAGTACACCTCCAATGAGTTCTTGGAGTATTGTTCATCGGAGGGGATTAGGAAGGAGAACAATGTTCCTCATACCTCGTAGCAGAAGGGAGTGGCGGAGAGAAAGAGCAGGACATTGGTAGGAGCAACCAAGGCCATGCTATTTGATCAGGGATTGCCACTATTGCTATGGGATGAGGCATATAAGACTGTAGTTTACATCCAGAACAAGTGTCCCCACACAACTTTGGGGAGGAAGACATTCGAGGCGATCTTCACAGGCACTAGACCAGATGTGAGCCATTTATGCATATTTGGGAGTGTCTGCTGTTGTCATGTCCATGCTGACACTAAGAAGAAGTTGGACCCTTCTGGAGAGAAAGGGCTACTTGTTGGTTACAATGAGACTTCTAAGGCATACATGGTATATATTTCGGCTCGTAAGAGGATCATTGTGAGCAGGGATGTCCAGTTTGATGAGGACAGAGCCTTACGAAAATCTATGGACTTACCAGCATAGGAGCAACCAACACAGGACTCAGGGGTCAAGTTGGAGGAGCCACAGGTATAGGTACAGGTATAGACACAAAGCACAAGTTCTGATAGTTAGAGGGAGTCAGGTGGACAGGATCCTCTTGTCATTGACTTGGAGGATGAGCCGCAACAAGAGGATATCCAACAGCCGCAACAGGTAGACACTAGGTCACGACCTAAGTGGTTTAGGTCCACAGTTCAGGATTCCAGGCAGGTGACTCTTCCATAGAGCTCCATGGGGCGGAGCAAACCACTAGAGAGACTTAGCCATATTGCATTGATGACGGAGTTGATTAACTTTGAGCCTTCCAGTTTCGAGGAGGTTGCACAACATGATGTGTGGCAGGAGGCTATGGTTGAGGAGTATGAATCCATCATGAAAAACCAGGTATGGGAGGTTGCGCCGAGGCCAGAGGGAAAACGGGTGGTGGGATCCAGATGGATCTACACGGTAAAGCATGCAGCAGATGAAAGCATAGAGAAGTACAAAGCGTGCTTTGTGGCAAAGGGGTTTTCACAGAAGGAAGGTATTGACTATGAGGAGACTTTTGCCCTTGTCGCCAAATATTCTTCTATTCTGACTATTATCTCATTAGCAGCAGAGATGGGTTGGCGAGTTCAACAGATGGACGTCAAGATTGCCTTCCTCAACGGAGTTATAGAGGAGGTGGTATTCATTGAGCAACCCGAGGGGTTCGATGTGTAGAACAGGGAGTCGCATGTATACAGGTTGTAGAGAGCTCTTTATGGGCTCAAGCAGGCAGCTCAGGCATGGTACTCGAGGATAGACAACTATCTACGGGAGATGGGATTCCAGCGGAGTGAGGTGGACCACAACCTGTACTTCTTGTTAGGTGAGGTGCCTCTCATACTGTTGTTGTATGTAGATGATCTCTTTCTTACAGGGGATGAGAGGCTAATTGAGGACTGCAAGTCCAACCTTGCAGTTGAGTTTGAGATGAAAGACCTTGGGTTGATGCATTACTTCCTACTCTTGGAGGTTTGGCAGAGAGATGGGTGCTTCTTCACTGGATAGGGGAAGTATGCAATGGAGATCTTGAAGAGATTCAGGATGGTGGATTGCAAGCCCATGACCATATCTCTAGTTTCCAACTGGAGGAAGATTGATGCATCGGGGTCAGAGGGTTTTGATCCTACATTGTATTGCCAACTTATTGGATCACTCATGTATCTGGTCAAAACACGACCAGACATTAGCTTTGCAGTCAACTCTTTGAGCTAGTTCATGGTGAAGTGAATAATTATTCACTTTACACAAATAATATTACCAAAAGACTTGGAATATTAAATAAGCCATAATAATATATATATATATATATATATATATATATATTGATGATATAATAGATATGATACATTTAAAATGGTCGGACTTATATACATCCATTCGTGACTTTCCAACCTACAGTCATGACTCTTTGATAATTATTAATTATTAATTAATAATTATCTATTAATATTATTTTTAATATTTATATATTTTATGTTCGTTACATTGCCACTCTCTTTAGAAAGGCTTTGTTCTCAAAGCCTTCATAATGTTTCTGCCTCATTTTTTGAAGTGTCGTAGCTGACGAAACATGTCGATATGAACTGTTAAGAGTGGAGCATAACTTACGATATGTGGATGAATCAATCCATCCCAAATTGATTTGTTGTGGATTGTTGGCATTACATACTGATCTATTGTTAGGAGCTTTGGTCACATCGATACCATTAGCTTTCGATAGTTCCCACTTTTTAGGATATCGGTTTTTATGGTTGGGGTGTTGATAAGGACTTTTCACGATGTCATTTTCTTTTACGAGTGTCGTCTTGTGAGCATTGATCTGAGTTGGAAGTTGTATTTTCGTCCCTTGAGGTTTTAAGGTTTCCTTCTCTATCTTGTCCAACTTGTTTTCCAACTGCACGTAATCATTTCGAAACTTTTTAATCACTTCTACTTGCGCCTTTCTATCATCTTCAGACTTCTTAAGTTGTTCCTTAAGATCTTTGTTATGACTTCTGATGCAATTAATTTCTTCATGCTTGTCTAGAAGTTTCCCTTCAATGTCTTCCGTATATTGTTTTGTCTTTCAACTATTTTTCAATTTCTTAATTTTTGTGACTAGTGTTTTGTTATGATTCATTAATCTAAAAATTTCTTCGGAATTGTTGGATAGTGTTTTATTACTTTTTGTGATCTCCGACTTACGAGTCTTTTTAGAGTCGTCATTTTGTTGTTGAAGAAATTTTATCTGTTGTCGATACTGGTCGATCACCGATTCTTGATTTTCTAATTTATGTCGTATCTACGTTAGTTCTTCATCCTTATCGCTAACGATTTTGTTCAACCGTTTTATTTCTTTCTTTATATCTTGATTTTTTAATCTTTGATTGAAATCATTTTCTTCTTTTAATTCATCAATTTGCGCATATAATTTTTCTGGTTGGAAATGTTTTTTTCCTTGTACTTTTCGTCTATCTTATGTATTTCAATTATTACTTCCAAATTTTTATTCCTATCGCGTAAATCTTTGTTGTCTCTTTGATAGCGTTTTAACTTGGCTTCTAATTTCTCTATATGTAGTCGCAAACCAGATTCCATGATCTCTGATTTCTTTCACACTAGATGATGGTCTTCGATTTTTTTCGATTTTGTTTTTCCTTTGACTTCCCCACCTAAGTTCAATCTCACTTGCTTTTTAGTATCAATTATTATGCACCTTTTTTTATCTTTTATTTCCCTTAAGTATTGTAAAATGTGAGTAGATTGGGTGGTTGGGAGGAACGATTGTTAACTTCCCCACCCATGTTCAAATCTCACTTCTTTATGCACTTCTAGCTTTTATGTTATTTAATAAAGAGAATTAAAGACTAAATTCAACCTAATTAAGGTATGAGTTATTATTTAATATCCAATAAGGGTTTGTTTTATAAAACCACGAGCCTTTGTTTTCTTCTTTCCTTTTTTTATGGGATCTTCTCTCTTCTTCGCTTTTTTTATTTTTATTTTTACTTCTCCTTTTTTTCTTTCTTTTTACTTTTTATCTTTTTACGTTCTTCTTCTTTAGATTATTTTCTCTTTTTTTTATTTATATTCTTCCTTCTTCTCTTTCTCTTTTCTTTTTTATTTTGTTTTTACTTCACTTTTTTTTCCTTTTTCTCTCTATTTTTATGGTCAAAGACCCAATTCAGGAAACTTGGAATAATGGCTAAAAGCCGATAAAATGGCAAGAGGCTTGAATCTAGCCAACGAGGCTCTGATACCAATGAAGTGAATAATTATTCACTTTACACAAATAGTATTACCAAAAGACTTAGAATATTAAATAAGCCATAATAATATATATATTGATGATAGAATAGATATGATACATTTAAAATGGTCGGACTTATATACGTCCATTCGTGACTTTCCAACCTACAGTCATGACTCTTTGATAATTATTAATTATTAATTAATAATTATCTATTAATATTATTTTTAATATTTATATATTTTATGTTTGTTACAATGGTGGACCCTCGGAGAGTACATTAGACAATTGCGGAGCATGTGTTTTGCTACATCAAAGGTACAATGGAGTATGGGTTGGTTTATGAGCGTAGTGGGAGTGTACAACGAGCAGGCTTCACAGATGCTGACTGGGCAGGATGTGTAGAAGATCAAAAGAGCACTTCAGGCTACTGCTTCAGCATTGGGTCAGGGGCTGTCTCTTGGTTCAGTAGAAAGCTAAAGTCAGTTGCATTGAGCTCGGCAGAGGCTGAGTACATGGCAGCCAGTTTAGTTGCTTGTGTCGGAATGTGGCTGAGAAAGTTGCTTTCAGGGTTATTCGAGTGTGAGCTAGAGGCTACAGTGGTTCACTGTGACAATTAGAGTGGCATCAGGCTATCTAAAAATCCAGTGTTCCATGACCGGAGCAAATTCATAGATATCCAATATCACTTCCTAAGAGACTGTGTACAAAAAAGTGTAAATTTTTCTTTAATATTCAAGCTAGGGCTAAACAGTGTATTCAAAATTTATACTGATAACCACAAATGAATATCTTTTACAAGTATGCAATGGAATATAAAATATTGAGAAATAAATCACAACATCATATCACAATATTGACACTATTATTTTGGGTATGGAAACCCTCGAAAAAACCCAAGATGGGAAAATCGGTGCAACAGTCAGATATAGAGTTTATTATGAGAAAATATGGAACGGTTACAATCATTGGAAATTCACCCAAACCTGGGGAATGCAGTAACCGACAGAATCACTGGGCAAAACCCCAGCTAAAACCTCAACACCCTCCTGCAAGTGTGTACGACCCAGCTGTATGGCCTCACACGTGCGGATCCGTATGATCGTACGACTGCTGTACAAAATCCGTATTGTTTGTACGACAACTGTACGGTCTTGGACAACCTCCCTCTGTAGCTCTTGCCTATCGACTTGTGCGGGCTCTGTCCTGCCTGTTAGCTCGATGATCCTGCTGTTCGCTCCTCCGTTTTCCTAGCTAAATCCTTTGTCTGAATTTTTTTCCGTGTTTGTATTCTGTCTCTGTCGGAATACAAGTTTGTGTGTCCTAATCACCAATTGACCTTTCTTTTATAACTTTACGAAAAGTGAAAACCCTAATTTCACTTTCACTTTATAAAAAATATTTTAATTTATTTTCCATTGTAAACTTAGGAAAAGTAAATTAAATACAACTGGTGTCCTGATTTAAGTCTTCTGCAATCAAGGACACATGCATGCAGGAAGATCTTCCTTGTTGCTGTTATTTTAACACTCCCTCTCAATGAGGAAGGGATTCGGTAGCAACCCCAACTTATCCTTGAACTTCACAAAACTGTGTCTACAAAGTGCCTTGGTGAAAATGTCCGCCACTTGCTCAACTGCCTATATGTACTCCAACCGGATGGTTCCTCCTTGAACACAATCTCTCAAGAAGTGGTACTTGATGTCTATGTGTTTGCTCTGGTCATGGAACACTAGATTCTCAGATAGCCCGATGCCACTCTGATTATCACATTGAACTATTGTAGCCTCTAGCTCACACTCGAACAACTCGGAAAGTAACTTCCTCAGCCACATACCCTTACAAGTAGCCATGCTGGCTGCCACGTACTCAGCCTCTGCCGAGCTCAACGCAACTGACTTCCGCTTCCTGTTGAACCAAGAGAAAATCTTTGATCCAATACTGAAACAACAACCTGAAGTACTCTTCTTGTCCTATACACATCCCGCCTAGTCAGCGTCCGTGAATCCTGCTAACTGTACACTCCCCCTGCGCTCATAAACCAATCCATACTCCACTGTACCTCTGATGTAGCGAAGTATGTGCTTCTCAGCCGTCCAATGCACTCTCCGAGGGTCCACCATGAACTGACTCAAAGAGTTGACTGCAACGATGATGTCTGGTCGAGTGTTGACCAGATACATAAGCGATCCGATAAGCTGACGATACAAGTAGGATCAAATCCATTTGACCCTGATGCATCAATCTTCCTCTAGTTGGAAACTAGAGGTATGGCCATAGGCTTGCAGTTTTCCATCCTGAATCTCTTCAAGATCTCTACTGCATACTTCCTCTGTTCAATGAAGAAGCATCCATCTCTCTGCCAAACCTCCAAGCCCAAAAAGTAATGCATCAGACCAAGGTCTTTCATCTCAAACTCCACTGCAAGGTTGGACTTGTAGTCTCCAACCAGCCTCTCATCTCCTGTAAGAAAGAGATCATCCACATATAGGACCAGTATGAGAGGCACCTCACCTGTCAAGAAGTATAGGTTGTGGTCAGCCTCACTCCACTAAAATCCCATCTCCCGTAGATAGTTGTCTATCCTCGAGCACCATGCTTGAGGTGCCTACTTGAGCCCATAAAGAGTCTATGCAGCCTGCATACATGCGTCTCCCTAATCTCCATATCAAACTCCTCTAGATGCTCAATATATACCTCTTCCTCTATCACTCCGTTGAGGAAGGCAGTCTTGACGTCCATTTGATGGACTCGCCAACCCATCTCAGCTGCTAGTGAGATAATGGTCCGAATGGAAGAATACCTAGCAACAAGGGTGAAGGTCTCCTCATAGTCAATACCCTCCTTCTATGAAAACCCCTTTGCCATGAAGCATGCCTTGTACTTCTCCACCCTTTCGTCTGTTGCATGCTTCACCTTGTGGATCTATCTGGATCCCACCACCTTCTTCCCTTGTGGCCTCGACACAACTTCCCATACCTGGTTTTTCATAATGGAGTCATACTCCTCAACCATAGCCTCTTACTACACATCATATTGTACAACCTCCTCAAAGCTGGAAGGCTCAGAGTTAATCAACTCTGTCATCAGTGCTGTTATCCACTAATTTTGCACTTAGTTGGATTACCTGAGGAGCCGCCGGTTGACAGACTTGTTCAAAGTCTGATTCCAGTGTATTAGTCGATCCGTCTGCTTGTCTAACCAATATTGGCTAGTCACATTTTTATTTGAATAATTTTGACCATGGCCCCGCGGGGTTTGTAATAAAATGTGCTAGTAGGATATTTTTGAGTGATTCGGTCTCCTGAGACGTAGAATCTCAATTAGGGTATTATAGGGAGTTTTTTGCCCCTGACAATTATGCTCTGCCTTCAGCCGAGTATAATTGACGAGGTTTTCTCCCGCTTCCTCCAAAGCTGTAATGCCCGATGTTGACTTCTGGGCCTTGGGGGGTTATTAGAACCCAATTGAGTGTTATAAGCCTACTAGACATTATTTAGATAGATCATGGTCATGTCCTAAGTCATCTGGACACATAAAAAAATTTCGAAAAAATATTTTTCGAACAGTGAATTTTTTTTATAAATTTTTACTTACTTTTCCTAAGTTTTTTGGGTTAATTTTTCCATAAATTAAATGGAAAAAACCTGTTCGTGATTCGGACTTGGAATTCAGTGATTGAAGGCTCTAACCTTAAGGCAAAAATCATTCTTGATCAGTCAGCCAGTCAGAGCCAACTTTCAGATCAGCAATCAGACACATAATGCCTTTTTACTCAAAAAAGTCAGTTTTGAGTAAAAAAATGATTTTTAGTAAAAAAATGATTTTTATTAAAAAAAATGATTATTTTGGAGAAAACTAAAACTCTCCAAATTAATCCAAATTCAGTAAAATAAAAGGCTAAATGACATCTCATTGAGCACTTATGATGATTGGAGTTATCATAACTCAGATTCAGTCATTATTAAGAGAGCAATTAATTTATTATCAGTTAGCAGACATGTCATCTCTAGCTAAAGATGAGATGGAGAGCACTCATTGGTCCGGTGATTTGATCGAGGTGAAGACTAAAGCTTGCACCATCAGTGGGCTTCCCAAACCTAACGAAGGCTCTAGCCAAACCTAAGGATGAGCTTACCTACATCACACGTGTGGCCTCATCCTTGGCTTGTTTTCAGTGCACAGGTTTGGAGTGGGGGTGCCTTGCCTGTGTGGAGGCCTCCCCTCACTCCCAGTTCTCCGGTTTAGGTCTGAGCTCTTTGTTAGGTGGCTAAGCTGGTTAGGGTTGGTTTTTTGGTTTTAGGGTTTTAGCACTCTCTCATTTGTTAAATAGAGGCTCTTTCAGCGCTATTAAGAGGAGAGTTTGGCATAGAAACTCTGTTGGATTTTGTAAGCTTCTTTTGTTAATAAAATATTGGGACTTTGGAGGTCACTTGATGGGATTTTGGCATTGTGTCTTCATCCTATGTGAAGTAATATCTCTTTCACCCTACCCTTGTATTGCAATTTGATTATTATGTTTATTGAAGACTAACAATTTAGTACTTAGGCTTCTAATCAAATTTGCATTGAGTGTTTGTGTCTTCAGGGATTGCATCTAGCAGGAGCTTTAGGCATCTAATACCTTCATCATACAAGTGTTCTATTATTAATATTTTTCTTTGCAGGGTTGCAAGCGGTTCTGGATCTTTCTTGCCTTCTCCAAACAAACTTAAAAAAATTCTACTGGTTACTTTGATTGCTACAAGTGGATCTCTATTTTCAAGGTTCTATCTTACCTCTTTTCCACTTTTGTAGAAGTTATCAAGTCATTTAAATCTTTTTTTAAGCTTGCTTGGCTTCTATTAAGTTAGATCTAGGCTTTCTATCCTTAGATCTATTTTTTCAAAGCTAGATCCATCTTTCTAAAGGTCCATTTTTAAAAATCTAGTTTCATTTCCTTTTTAAACCCATCTTTTTTTTTGTCTTGGAAAACGTGCACGAGTTTTCTTGAAAAACGTGCAAATATTTCCATTTTTTGGGCTTGCTGGTTTTCTGTATTTTTTATTAATTCTAAATTCTGAAAATTCATTAAAAAATCAGAAATTTTTCAAAATTTTTCAATTTTTTTTTTCTAATTTAATTTTTTCTTGAAAAGCATGCCATTTCAAGCTCGCTGTTTTTTGGGCTGATTTTTGACTTTTTTTTGTTAATTCTAAATTCTGGAAATTCATTAAAAAATAAAAAAATTTCAAAATTTTTCAAAAATTTTATTTTATTTTTTTATTTTTTGACTTTTTCTCGAAAAGCATGCCATTTTGTACTTGCTGTTTTTTTACTGATTTTCTGCATCTTTCTACTACTTTCCAGATTCTAGAAATTAGTCTAAAATGTTAAAAAATCTTTAATTTTAAATTCGCAAAAAATCCCAAGTCGTTTCGCCAAAAATCGTGCATTTTACATAAAAAACGGTGAGCTTTCCTGATCCTTTCCAAGTTTTGATTTTGGGTCTCATTCCATTGTTTTGATCTCTTGTTTTATCTCATAAGGCACTTGTCTTCTCATCCACTTAATCTTTTCGAATCACAGGTTAAATTTGGTTTCCTAACACTCTCACTAGTCCTTGGTTAGAGCTCTTATCCACAGGTGAACCAAAAACAAAACCAAACAAAAAGGAGCAAGCAGAACTAGATCCAAAGACAAGGATCCAAAGCCAAAAAAGAAGTCATTCTCCTTTGTACAAACTCATAAGAGTTTTTCATTTTTACTTAAGTTACTTCTCAAAGTCCTGACAAGGATTAAGTCCCAAAGGCATTTGTACTTCATTAATAAAACAAGGCTAAGTGGGATAGGGCCCCCCATACTTGGTTTTTCTTCCCCATTTGGGGAAGAGTGTTTTTTGTTCTTAGCTTAGATTTATTTCAAGTACTTAGAGTAGTTTCATTTTTTTTGCAAAATAGATACTAATTGTTAGATTAGCCCATTTTGTTTTATTAACTAGGTTGATTACTTCATCTTTTAATTTTTTGTATCTTTCATAAGTAATTCAACTGTTTAAAGTAGAAAACTCTTGAATCTCACTTTGTAGATCAAGAGTGCTCTCTATTGGAGAGTTGTCTTTTCAGTGTTTAATAAGTTAATCAATTAATCTTGAAAGTCTCTTGAACTTGCCGTAATCCAAGTCAAGAGCACTCTTTATCGGAGAGCATTCCCACTGCATATCCTTGCATCAAGCATATAGATTAGCTAAGTCTCTTGATCCACTGTCATAAGACGAGGTCAAGAGCGCTCTCTGTCGGAGAGTTTTAATTAATTAACTTAATAAAATTCGCAGCTCACATCCCTTTAATTAATTAACCCCCTTCCCTCTTTGCCGGAGTATGCTCTGACCGATCTTCGATCGGAATACCCAGAAACGACATTGGATCTTTAAACCCCACAAGAGGAACTTAACTAAAACTTTTCCCCATAACCAACGCACCGGCGTTGTTCGATAAATACCGAGGCATGTGGGCAAATTCCAAGTGTGGGTGTCGGGCTACCTAATCTGGGCACTGGTAGTTAAGTTATTGAACACTTACCTTTGATCCCAGACAGGTCCGTCATGTCTTCGAATGGAGCCACTGGAGGTATTACCGATTAGGACATCCAGCCACCATAAGTGAAGATCACAAACAAAAAACTCTTAAATCTTACCAAGAGCACTTGCAAAACCTAACATTCACTGGCATTTTTTGGGATTCACATATTTACACTCAAAGCATCTCTGATAAGTTGACTCCATAGGCACTGGTCCCATCTTTTAGCATTGTTCATAATCTGGGCCATTTGTCCATCGAATGTTCGATTATAAATCAAATCTGTGAATGCTTTATCTATTTCGTGAAGCTCTCAAATATTTGTCTATCTTTCAATTCAAGTGATAGCAACGTGGATTGCTTTGTCTTGTGCTAAATTCATCACATTAATCATCTTAAATCACAATAACTCCTAAACAACACCCATTCGCATCCGAAACATCTAAAAATTAACTTAAACATTGAGCCATAGAAAACTCTTTGTTAGGGACTACCCCCCTTGGCTTTGTTAGGAGTTAGCCTAAACGAAGGAGCTAGGAGTAGGTGACAGTACCTAGCTCTGTGCTTGCCCCCAAGGTCACACCTCTCCCACTTTCTCAAGTGAGGAGACAGCTTTCAGAAGATTTCTGTTGCTGGTGTGCAATCGACGGACAACAAGTGCCATATAACTGAGTCTCACTGGTGGTTTTCTCCTTCTTATGGAGCTGTGTGGAGAATCCACCTGCCTAGAATCATGAACTGTAGACCTAAACCACTTAGGCATTGGCCTAGTGTCAACTTGCTGCAGCTGCTGGATATCCGTCTCCTATTGCAGCTCATCCTCCAAGTCAATGATTGAGGAATCTTGTCCACCTAACTCTCTTTGAATACCAGAACCTGTGCCTGTACTTGTACTTGTACATTTGGCTCCTCCAACTTGACCCCCGAGTCCTATGTTGGCTGCTGCTCTGCTTGTAGGTCCATAGATCTCTGCAAGGCCCTGTCCTCATCGAACTGGACATCCCTGCCCACAATGATCCTCTTGCGAGCAGGAATGTAAACCTTATATGCCTTCGAAGTTTCGCTGTATCCAACGAGTAACCCCTTCTCTCTAGAAGGGTCCAGCTTCTTCCTAGTGTCAGCATGAACATGACAATAACAGACACTACTGAATATATGAATGTGACTCACATTTGGCCTAGTGCCTGTGAAGACCTCCTCGGGTGTCTTCCTCCCCAAAGTTGTGTGGGGACACCTGTTTTGAATGTACATTGCAATTCTGTATGCTTTGGCCCAAAGGAATAATGTCAATTCTCGATCAAATAGCATGGCCTTGACTGCTCCTACCATAGTCCTGTTCTTCCGCTCTGCAACTTCATTCTGCTGTGGGGTATGGGGCACAGTGTGTTCCTTCTTGATCCCCTTTGTCGAACAATACTCCATGAACTCATTGGAGGTGTACTCACCCCCGTTGTCTGTCCTCATCACCTAGATCTTCTTTCTTGTTTGGTTCTCCATGAGAGTTTTGAACTCTCAGAACCTCTCAAAGACCTCTAACTTGGCCTTCAGGAAATAGATCTAGGTCTTTCTGGAATAGTCATCAATGAAGGTTACACAGTAACTGTAACCACTGAAAGAATGAACACTCATAGGTCCGCATACATTCGAATGCACTAAGTCCAAGGGCTCCTTAGACTTGTGCTCACTCTGTGGGAAAGGCTTCCTGATGTTCTTCCCCAAAGCACAACCCTTGCAGTGGTTATGCTTCTCCTCTTGTACCTGAGGAATTCCAATGACAATATGTCTCAAGTGCCTCAGTGCTCCATGGTGTAAGTGTGCCATCCTCCTATGCCACAACTCACCTTGATTGATGCTGTTGACTAGAGCCTTTGCAGGCTCAAAGTGTAGTCTATACACTTTCCTGCTCCTTCTGCCAATCACCCGATCCAGGCTCCTATTTGACTCCTTGGGCCTGATATATACTCTATGGTTTCGAAACTTCACCTGACATCCATTGTCCTCCACAGTGGAGACTGATATGAGGTTCTTGGTTCCGAAACATATAACACATCATCAAAACTGAGGGGTTTTCCAGACTTCGTCTCAAATGAAATAGTGTCAAGTCCTTGCGCCTGATACCATGCATCATCACCCAACTCAACGTGGATCCCTGTTCCACGGTCCACTCTCCTGCAAGTCTCTGAAGAATCTCTTCTATCCAGTCATGTGACTAGATGCTCCACTGTCGATGTACCATATATTGCTACCTATGGTGCTTGCCATGCAAGCTATCAAGCATAACTCCTCATCGAAGTTCTTGTTGAACTCATCCACCTTTGTAGATCCAACCATCTGAGTGTTACTCTTCTTCTTCCTGTCTGGGCACTGTGAGGCAAAGTGTCCCTGCTTGTGGCAGATAAAACACTTGACCTTTGACAAGTCAAGGTTCTTCTTACCATCCTTCTTCCTCTTTGCCTTACCCTTGCTCTTGTCTGTAAGGGCTAGAGCCTCCTCATCCACAATTTGTGGGGCATTGCTGGATGAGCCTGATCCTTGACCCATGCGGGTCTCCTCCTGCACAAAGTCATCCCATAGTCTCTATCAATCAGGGAGCTTCTCCCTAGCCACAACACCTTTGAAAAAGGTGCCCCATGGCTTAGAGAAGCCATTGATGGCTATTTGAACTAGGTCCTCATCCACTGTCTTAGAGCCAACAGCTCCAAGCTCATCCTTGATTTGTGTGAGCCTCGTGAGATAAGGCACCACTCCTTCTCCCTTGGCCATCTTGGAGCTGCGCATCCTCTCTTGCAGCACCATCTTCCAGTTCTCGTTCTTGCTTTGGTACAGACTCTCCAAAGCCGTCCACATCTCTGCTGCGGTCTTCTTACCAGAAAGGGAAGGGACTATATGGTCCTTCACTCCATCCATGATAATCAACATGGCTTTGGAATCAATCTTCTTCCAAGCTATCAAATCTAACGGATCAGTGGGTGCAACTTTTGTGGAGTCAATGTGCTCCTCTGCATCACTGACGTCCAGGATCCTTGTGAACCTTTTTTTCCATGTAGGAAAGTTCTGTGCCCCCTGGAGTCTATCCTTAACTCTCAACTGCACGGCCATAGTGAAGTGTACCTGTCAAACCCTAGATCTGGAAATCTAGGTTTTTGTTTTCCTTGCCCCTGATCTATCATTGCTGCTGCAAATCTCTCAGATTTAGCTCACCAGAGCTTTGATACCATGTAGATTTTTCTTTAATATTCAAACTAGGGCTAAACAGTGTATTCAAAATTTATACCGATAACCACACATGAATATCTTTTACAAGTATGCAGCAGAATTTAAAGTACTGAGAAATAAATCACAACATCATATCACAATTTTCACACTATTATTTTGGGTATGGAAACCCTCGGAAAAACCCAAGATGGGAAAATCGGTGCAACAGTCATATATAGATTTTAATATGAGAAAATATGGAACGGTTACAATCATAGGAAATTCACCCAAACTTGGCGAAATGCAGTATCAGACAGAATCATTGGGCAAAACCCCAGCTAAAACCTCAACACCCTCCGGCAAGAGTGTACGACCCAGCTGTATGGCCTCACACGTGTGGATCTGTACGACCGTACGAATGTACGACTGCTGTACGGAATCCGTACGGTCTTGTACGACCTCCCTCTGCAGCTCCCTTGTCGACCTGTGCGGGATCTGTCTTGCATGTCAGCTCAGTGATCCTGCTGCTCGCTCCTCCTTCTTCCCGGCTAAATCCTTTGTTTGACTTTTTCTCCCTGTCTGTATCCTGTCTTTGTCGAAATACAAGTGTGCGTCCTAATCACCAATTGACTTTTCTTTTATAACTTTATGAAAAGTGAAAACCCTAATTTCACTTTCACTTTCTAAAAAGTATTTTAATTTATTTTCCAAAGTTAACTTAGGAAAAGTAAATTAAATACAATTGGTGTCCTGATTTAAGTCTTCTGCATGCAGGAAGACCTTCCTTGTTGCTGCTATTTTAACAAAAGGAACCATTCGGTTATAGTACATTCAAATAGATGAGAAGGTCGTAGACATTTTCACCAAGGCACTTTGTAGACACAGTTTTGTGAAGTTCAGAGACAAGTTGGGGTTGCTATTGAATTCCTTCCTCGTTGAGAGGGAGTGTTAGAAAGTGGCAACAAGGAAGGTCTTCTATCATTGCACGTGTCCTTGCATGCTAGAATACATAAAGCAAGAAGCCAAATTTATTAATGTGATTTTTCTAAGTTTAGACTTAGGAAAGTACATTAAGTGATCTAAATATTAATTGACTTAATGGAGTCACTTTTATAAAGTGAAAGTGAAAATAATTTAAGTGATGGCTAATCTAATCTTGGCCATTGATCTTAGCGGAGGATCTCATCCATTGATCCATAGTGAGGGTTAGGGTTTTCGCTTGGCCATTGAGTTAAAAGAAGATTTGGTGGAGAGGACACACACATAGACAAATAGAGAAGTTAGAGGCAGAAGTTTGCAGAGAAGATAGAAGAGCATTCATCCGGAGGATTTCCCCACTGATCAGGCACAGCACAGGGTCGTATGAGTTCACAGAGAGGGAGGTCGTACACATGAGGCAGAGGACGTACAGCAGCCGTACATATTCCATATAACTGATGCAGGACCGTACGGATTTTGTACTACTAGCACAGAGGGCCATACTACTGGCGCAGGGGGGTTGTACTGATTTGCTGGGTTTACTCAGTTATTCGCAAAGGTTCGATTTTTCCAGGTTGGGTGAATTGATTTGCTGGATTGTATTTGTTCTATATCTTCATAATAAAATTTCTTATTTGACTGCTGCACCGGTTTTCCCATCTTGGATATTTCTGAGGGTGTCCATACCCAAAAATACTGTCTATATTGATGTGATTATTGTTATATGTTTCTTAGCATTTATTTTCCGCTCCATTACTAGTAAAGAAAATCATGTGTGGTTATCAATAAAACATAAAAATATATTGTGTAGCTCAAGATTGAGTTTTAAGGAAATTTACACGATTTGCTCAAGAGAGGCAAAACATGAAGTACTGATGTTGGAGATGATGAAATCAAGTGGAAATGTGCCTGGATATCCTCCGGAGCATAAGGAACACATCCCAATTCAAATCATTGCCATTCACTAACCCATTGTTTCACCTGCTAAGCCATGGTCACTTTGATCATTTGTAATTAAAATGTTGAAATGCTCTATAGATACTCAATATGCCCATAACTTCATCTTCTTTTGCCCGAAACACTGAAATAACTACATGGAAGAACTCAGAAGCATCAAATTCATCCATAGTGACTACTCATACACCTTGGATCCACCTGTAATAGCCTTTGTGAATAATTTCCATCTTTTTAATTAAATATTTGCTCGCTGACTTTATAAAAATGATGCTAATGGGAAATTTTTGCAAACTGAAGCATGGAATGGTCTAGATGGCCTCCAAAGGCACCAAAATACAACAGCCGAACATCAGTAGTCAAATCCATCGACGGTCCTCGCCCGTTGACCAGGTCAAAATTGATCAAAACAATGATTGAGCCAAAAATTGAGTGTCTCTGCATGCAAGAGGTGTAAGTAGTACATTCTTAATCATATTAGTAGCAGACTAATGGCATTAGTAGCATGAAACAATGGTGATCAACACAACAAAAACATAAATAAGACTTGTAATCAAACAATTGCATGGTTAATAACGAAGTCCCTACCATATACTCACTTTCACATTCAATCCAATCTACAAAACAGATCATTCCTCATTAAGATGGGTGAAATAGAATGCGACAAGGCTAGGCTTAGTGATAGTTTGACTTATTGAACAAACTTAACGGGCTTTGAGAGACAAGGGAATCAGGGAGACCATGGTGACATATGCGAGAAGAACACTAGGGAAATGAGGTGTCTCACAAATGGGTTGAGTGCTTAGAAGGTCTCCTATAGACTCTAACAAGTATCTGTGCTATTCATTGCAAGACTTTATATAATTACTCGCTTTTCACTGCAAGTCTTGACTCTCATTTAGGCCTGCATCCCTTTAGATATAGCATTTAAGTTTCGATGCATTTATAATTATATTCATGGCCTTCTTCATTTAATGACCCTTTGGATTTTACATGTGCTTAGATGCACAACTAACTGCAGCTTTCATCCAGGATTTTCATTTCATTTCATTCCATGGCCCTTTCTGTGATTTTACATGTGCTAAAAAGTACAACTAATTGCGGCTTTCATCATGGGCATTTTCATTTCAGATGAGGAAAATTTGCTTCGAGGACTAAGGGAGATATTTTCATACTTCAGAGCCGAGACAGAAACAAACATGGGGTCTATTTGGCATAGAGGTCACAATGGGGAAAGTCTTCAAGCACATCAGTCTTATCCAAGTCAAGGGGTTTACGTTTGCAGGTACAGAATAATGGATGGACGGGAGGACAAGTGAAAGTGATGCCAAACAAAGTGGAGAATGATCTAGTTTGTATAGAGGCTAACCCTACTAGTGAGCATATACCAGAGTCTTAACACTACTACTATTTCACCATTCATAATCATAAGTCCATAGGAAGCCAAAATAATTTAAATATTATGATCACCAATGGTAACTACATATGCCAAGTCACATCCTACTGAGATGACTAAGAAATACAATCAAACACAAACCTCATGCCATATACCTGCTCAGTCAACTGTATCTGGATCTGGAATACCTCTGACAGTCTAGAGGGAAAGGAAGATATATCAACTGGCTGCTCTGTTGCTCTGATAAGTGAACCAATGGCCTAACAAATGTTCCTCCGGGATCATGAAGAGGGATTAGAAATGACAAGGATACTCTGATTATATTGCTCCGAATAGTCTAGCTGCCTCTGAATATACTCTGCCCATGATCATTACTGTGGCACTGAATGTTCAACTCATGTAAAGGAACAACTCTGGCCTCGGACAACTGGTCTGAAAGATATAGTAGCCCAGCTACTATAAGTGTGATAACAGGCACAATTTCTTTATTTATTATATGATAAACAATACACTGAATCCTCTCACAACTCTTTGAACTAATTATTCATAACTCCCAATAAAATGAATTGTGAAGAATTTCTCATACAATTTTTTCATCTTTTTTGTCTACAAGTGGTTACAAATTACAATTGATCACAACATCCAACTAAGTATAAAACAGTAGTACTAAATTACTAATACGTCAGTAGATTTACTTTCCTTATAAAAGTTAATTCTGTATGATTGACATGTCACTTTATTGTAAATATATGGTACTTTATTACTGATTGGTTTGTTTCCTTGAATTATCATCTTGGCTGCCCCATACAACCTCTTTTTCTATTTGTTACAAACTTACAACTATGTTTTGTCTCAGCGGATCTTCATAGAGCTTGATTCAACTGATGCTAGCTGGTTCAAACTCTAACGCAATCTTTGTATAACTTTATAACTCCAGTCCACTGTTTGCTTTGTTCCGTCATTTTATGATTATGATGGAATTGTCTGTCTTATCAAGCTCCTATTGTGCTTGGCCAAACACTTGTTGAGCTGTGCTATTGATTCAGTTGCACCTGGCCTAAAATTGTGGCTAACATTTTATCAGACAGAAAATTATGTAGTTTCCTTACTCATCTACTAGGTTTCAGTTGGAGATTGCACTTAATTGCTCTGCTTGGTGTTTCAAACAATAATAAACGCTCATGCTATCCCAATTGGGTTTTATTAAAATATTGTTTGTGAATATAACAGAATGCTCATCTGTGAAAATATCAGATCCCACCTCAAGAAGAACTAAAACCAGTGGTCGAGAAAGTGAAAGATTTCTTTGGCAATGCTATGACGGGTGTGAAAGAATCTTTTGGTACCATATCCAATTTAGACACAGGAGCAGAGGAAGGTGCAAAAACTTCTGAAAAGGAAAAGAAATCTGAGTAAGTTGAGTAAGTTGAGTACTTCTGATGTAGAGCATGGTGAATACTTTTTTGGTTTTGAACTCCAGATCATAATTTAGTTACTCTATTTGCAAGCTATGATAGCTGTGGAAACTTTAACTCCTAGAATTGCAATTGACAACACTTATTTTCCAGGGCTGGGACGACATCTTAATCTCTTGATTTTGATGTAAATCAATTTCTCAGCAAACCTTGCAGCAGCTATTGCAGATTTTGATTTCTGTTTTTATTTTAAATCAATCTGTAAAACAGGATTTTTAACCCAATTTTTGGATAATATTTTATCTAGTCCATAGTCCACTGAACAGAGGTCAGAGTTTGAAGTTCATCGTACAAGCCACTGCATTTAGACATGAATTGCAACAAGTTACATTGCAACTGATAAAAATCTTCTTTTGCTGGTACAACTATAGTCTAGGAGATTGTATTTTATGCCAACTGTTATGTACCAGTCAAAAAGGGAACAACTTTGTATGTATCTCTTGCTTCTTGATGCAGGTAACGCCTTAATGTCATTCTTCTCTTCCACTGATGTTATGTAATGTACAGGCTCCAAACTTTTTCTCATTGTTGGATTGTAGTCACAAAGGAATGCTTCAAGGGTTTTCTACTTCTAAAATGACAGAAGTATGGTCTCATGGTCATCTATTGTGAGTTAGTGGAAGTAGAGAGAGGGGAAATGGTAGGTCCCTCCCATGATCTTAGAGAGTTCAGAATATTTCCTTTGAGTGCCTACTTATGAGAGTTCCTTGTATGGTTAATCCCAAATTTCAGGCCAAATAAATGGTTAGAAGCAATTGCTATTTCTATGTGATGTTACAAGCTATCTTACTGCTTTGGCATATCCCTCTACGGTGATTTCATTCCACATTAATACTCCTCTATGCAAATTGTTCATGCTTTGAGGGATAGTAGGAAAAGCAAAGCCCTCTTTTGTGTCACCATACTTTGGAAACATACATCATGGTTTCTATTTTTGGTCATTTTTTCACTAACATTTTATTTGTAGTTTTCTAGAGGTAAAAGGGATTGTTTTTCCATTCTCTTTTCCTTGTCATAGGTTTCGAATTGTTTTTCCCTTCTCTTTTCTTTGTCATAGGTTTCAAATTGTTTTGCCCTTCTCTTTGTCTTGTCACATGTTTCGAGTTCCATTGCCCCCTCCCCCCAGGTGTTCCAATGCTGTAGCAAGTCTATTATGCAAGCTATTGGAATGATGACAAAACTGGTGATACTGGGCCCTGGTTTGGCCTTCTGGTTAAGGATCCATATCCATGTGTAAGAAGTCTTGAGCTTGATTGTTGTTGTTGTCAATGAAATATAGTTAATCCTTGAGCAAATTTCAAGTATATATTTGCAGGCCATTAATAAAAAGAATGATTTTTGTTTCATCATGTTAAAGTAAATACCTTTCTCATCTGGTCTATATCTTGGTAAAGTGATCTTCCAATACCGGAACATGCAGACAAATTCTTCATGATGTTCAAGTCCCTTTGGATGCAAGGATATATGAATACCATTTCTTCTACGCTAGCAGGTGAATGAAATTTCATGGCCATTACTGAGTTCCTTAAGGACCAACTTTACATTTATCTATTTCATGGTTGGCAAGCGGCAGACTAAAATTATTGCGAGTTTTTCTTGAGACTTGGAATTACATAACTACATGGGAATGCTATCACAGAAACAAACGTTAATCCTTTTCGTTTGCTTGTGCTGTTGCACCTCTATGATGGCTACAAGACCTAGCTTAATGGTAATAGGGTAATGTGTTTTAAGTTTTAAACAAAAATACATGGAGTAAGACATGCATATCATATTAATATTTTTGGAAATACACAGCACCACTATCGCAATAATAGTAGGGAACATTGAGGAGTGAACTCTTCAATTTAATCCTTTAGTAATTGTAATCTTTCAATTACAAAGTATACCATGCAATTTTAAAGATGAAAGTGATGTTGAATAGCTAGAAACTTTATGCTCATCGAATTAGTCCATGTAAGCAATCACTAGTTTAACTTTTGATATGGGTTTCTTCACTAAACGGGATCAATTGTGGAAGGTGTTACCTCCCAACCTTCACTCAAAGTGAGAAAGCCCTGAAACACAAGTGCATCCCAACGGGAATTCAAGAGGGTTGTCCAATGTCATAACAGCACGTCCTCTCCTTTAAGGCCGGTTCTTCTCCTGTACAAGGGGGGAATCCCTAAGTAAAAGCGTAAAGTTAAAAAGGGGGATCCCTAAGTAAAAGTGTAAAGTAAACTTTTGATTAAACGGGATGGTGGACCAAGGCAAACGCCAATCTATTTGGAAAAAATGGAGTCAAAGTCTATATTCAAGAGGGTTTGAAATATAAATAAGATGAGGCGTGACTATACTGTTACAAACATGCTATGAACAACCATGTGGACTGCTTTAGATTTCAGAAATTAAGATGAGGGTCCTTCCAAAGGTGCGCCCTCTGCAACCTGCAAAAAGAGAGTAGTGAAGGTGTGTTTAATCATGAATAATAAAAGACAACAGCAGCCCCTTAAATATAGAAATGACAGCAGCAAAAACTTACAATTGATCTAAGACAAAGCAGCAAGAGTTGAGGAGGGTTTCACCTCAACCTTAGCTCTTCATTTGGAGCACGACTACCCTTCATTAAATTCCCATACAACAGATTTTGCAAGCATATAATTCATATAATTCCAGCAATAAAATTCAGGCCTTTGAGATGAGAAATGGTGAATCTCACATTGAATAAACCCCTTAACATTTTCCTCCCAACAGATTTTCACTAGGCTTGGAGGGGATCTCCCCACAAACCCAATGGTCAACCATGCCATTACAAATGAGGTAGAGTCTTCGTTTAAAAGATTTGTTGCAACCATTTTGCAATGAAACAATATGGGTAGTTTCTAGATTCACTTTTTTCTCCAAGAGATAGCAATAAAATATGATTAAGAGTCTTCAAGAGGTGGAGTGCTTCACTTCTTCTAGCCTTTGACTATGCTGTGCCATGAAGTGGCTCCCTTTGCCATGTGTCATCCCTAGAACAAAACTACTCTCTTTAGAATGATTCATTTTTCCTTAAAATCTGCTCCAATGACTTCATTGGACCTCTTCCATGCTGGGCGCTCCTCAATTAGGGTGAAAAGATACACAAAATAGGTTTTGAATGCTTTCTTGCTGTCACATGTCACTTTACAAATGGGGGCGTTCCCTTCAATCATGAATGCTGACTTTGTCAATGGGTTTTTAATGCTGACACTCCAGCTGCAGAACCTTCACAACCTGAAACACAAGAAGCAGGGCTAACAGTAAAAACAAGAAAAGATGAGAGAATGCTCACTACAATGTCTCATGATTTTATTATTATAGGTCACACAGACTTCCGATCCATCTATTACACAGGCGTAAGGTGGGAATGCAGGCCTCACATTGTATCCTCATAAAACGGGCTCGCAGGCTTCCACACACACACACAATCTAGACTCCGGATTAGCTTACTAATACATATCCTGGTGCAGATCCAACTTATTCACCAGCTGTGGATGGTGTGCAGGCCTCATTTGATCCACCTTCAACCCACAGGGTCGACTCCCCTGTATTTTCCTCAAAAAACTAAATTACGCTACAGCCAAAGTTCCAAACCCCAACAGAAACTATCAAAAGAAAAGCCACCCTAGCTCGCAGCCCAGATCAGCCCGTTAAAGATAGCTGAACTGTTCTTACCCAACTGGCCAAACCCACATGGAAAGCATAGATGCCTAATCTTGGAACACCCAGATCTGCAATTTCGCAACGACAGGATAGAACTTCAAGATGTGTAGAAGTTCTGTTCTGGAAATGTTGGGAAGGAGCCACTAATGGAGGGATGCTCCGCATCATACTCCCCATGTTGAAAGAAATATGAACCTCTTGGTTCGTAGCTGTTTTCTTCTGTTTTCTCCATTGATCAAAATAAGACTAAAACTGCACATGGTCCTGTTGCCGCCTTTCACACACCTGGGTTACGTGGCAGAAATCTTCAAGCCACTTTGTGTGTTCTTGGGGGCAAGTCTCGAGTCAAGGCTGTTACCTTGTTCTTGACTCCTCCGTTTAGGCTCAACTCCTAACGAAGCCAAGGGGGGTAGACCCTATTAAGTTACTAAGGCAAAATTATTTAGTATGATGATGGTATTAAAGAATAAGTTTTTTAGGAGTTTCGATTTAACAATTGTAAACAACAAATAACATGATGAGATAATCACAAGTAAGCACGAAAATGACACCCAATCACATATAGATTGAAAGAAATAAACAGTTAACCAGTGCCTTGAAAATGGAGTCGAAAAACAATTAAGAGTGCTTGCAAGTGCTGGAATGAATGTTGTGCAATTGTATCTTGGTTAATTTTAAATTAATTAAAGAAGATGAGTAATTTAACTTAGGCAAGGGGACTCCAGATATACCCAGGGGGTACTTGAAGTATGTCCAAAACTAAACCGTCACGGCTACCCACAAGGAATATGTGGGTTGAATGGAGTCTTTGAGACTGTTGTTCATAATGCACCCGAAGGTGTAACAGAGATCAGCGCCCCAAGGTCACTTTTCAGGAGTTCCCGCTTCCTTTGGGTATTTTGCCACCGTAATGGTTTGATCGAGGTGTTGGATTTTCGCCTGATGGTTTGTCAATTTGGGGAGAGTGAATCCTAATTATTCTAGTCACTCAAGTGCTTTTGATGCATCTTGACTGATCGGACGAACCGCAACCAAATATAGAGCATACACACTGGAGTCTTTGTTTATTTTTAGTAAATTTTAAAATAGATGTTCTTGTTAAAAAAAAAACCCTCCAGGAACCTCTTTCGATCCAAGTGGACCTCAATCGGGGAATCAATGAGGGGTTGATTTTATTATGACTAACGAAACACTTAATGACAAAGGAATCAAAGATACACAACGCCGGTTTTCTAATTAGTCCTACCACGCATCTCTTTCCCCTTGCGGGTCAATCGGGAAGTCGTGGGGTAAGTAGTATGATTACTTTTGAAATTAAAATATGGAATCATGCAAAATTATATCAAATTATACAATCCTGCATGTCAGTACTAAACTAGAGCAGAAAAAAGGGAAGAATGCAAAAAAGTGAAACGGACGCAGATCTCCCCGTGGGGATGGGGAGCGGGCTCGAAAGAGCCTACTTAAAAAATATTTTCTTTTATTATTATTGGTTACAATATCAACAAACTGAAATATCAGAAACCTCTTGGTCCTTCTACGGGATGAAACCAAGATCTTACAACTTTCCAAAATTTTTAAATTTTAGTGAAAGGGGAGACCCCAGGGGGGATTTGAACGCTCCCGAGGCCACTTTTGAACAGCAGCTTCTTTTATTTTCTGTTACATTTGCTAAAAACTAGCAAGCATGTTAGAATAAAATATGCCCAAAAGCACTTTAAGAGTACCTTTGGGTCAGCCTACCTTAACTCAAAAAAAGACTAAGTTAAAACTAGCTAAACAGGTGAAAAAGGAACCAAGGAAAGCAAGATTTCCTTGGGATCTTGGCTTGCTGTTTGTGCAGACAATGAAATACGCACTGATTGCTGGATTTAATCTTTTTTAAAACAGAAAATGAAATCTAGAGCATGCAACCTACTGATTTTCTTTAACTTGCCATGCAAAACAGAGGATTTCCTTATGCTAGATCTAGAATGCTTAATGATACTTTTCAGAAATGAGATCTAGACTATGAGCTTTGCAATAGTAGATCTATGTAATTTTTACTTTAAAATGGCAAGTCTAAATTATAACAAAGCTTTCGAACACAGTAACCATGTGAGAAAATTGATTTTTTGAAGGAGAAAGAGAGAGAAAGAGAGAGAAAGAGTGCTGGAAGCCTGGGAATGTTGGGCTTTGGAGTCTGCTTTGGTGGAACATCGAGGGACTATGTCATTCAGAAGATCTTGAAGATGAGGAAGATGCAAACCAGTTCAACCTCTTATGCAAGCGAGAACACCTGCAACTTAGAAATCCTTGCACAAACAGATGGTTAAAACATAGGCGCTGCTGGAAAAGATAATTGGAAAGCATGCAATTAAATTTAAAATACATGCAACTCCAATAGATCTGAAACAAGCAAACAGTAAGAGCATAAATCAAACTAGAATAAACTCTTACCCTAATAGGAGGGAGTTCACTCCTTCAAGGCCAACAATTAACCAGCAAAAGCAATGATAAATAACACAGATTATACCTCATAAGCATTTGACAATCACCATCCACACATGAAGAGCATTACACCATAGATCTTGCCTCCAAAGCTTCTTTATTCTAGAATAATAAACAATAACATAGTACAAGAGCAACAACACCTCAATCCCAGTTCTAACTAGCTTGGAAGAGGTGATCTGAGCTTGATTTATACAAAAATAAGGAGATCCAGCCCAGGGGGGGCGCAAACCCGAAGGAGATAGACCATTGCAGCTGAAGGAGAGTCCATTAATGCCGATCTGAAGCTGAACTGAGCTTCCACTGAGCCTACTTGTCAATCGGGGGGCTGATTGAGCTGACACATCAACCCACAGACTGACACATCAATCCACAGAGCTTCCAGGAGAGCCCACACGTGTGGAGGAGAGAGAGAGGGCGTAATTCCCCATAAAGGATGCTGAAGTTCAACTTTGGATCTGTCCAGATCACCTCCTTCAGTCAATGATTTGTCAGATCCAGTCAATCTGGTTCAGATCTGACTGATTTCAATCAAATCGGCTGAGAATCCACTGATCTAGGATTTTGGATTTGCTCCATTATTCATCAATTTATTAATTAAAATAATCAATAAATGATTTTTTGGGGCTTTTTGACCTGAGTGATGGAAAATCACTAAAAACTAGGAAATAGTGGGTCTATAGGTTTACTAGGTGCTCTTAGCTTGAAAATGAGCACCTACATGACTGAATCTGACTTCCGAGGCCACTTTTATTACAAAACCAATTTTTTCCATTAAACTATTAAAAAATAGCCTAAGTTTTGGAAAAATTAAATTTTAATAAAAAACATTGAAAAAATTAAAAAAATTAAAAAATTAAAAAACCTAGGGGGACTTAGACATGTTCATATGACTCAACCAGAATGCCTAGCATGTTTATACATTGACACATAGACTCTAATAACTTCAATAGACTTAAATGCCAAGCCGACCACCCCAACTTTGGAGGTATTGAGTGAAAAACTCAGAAATTATCAGTCGTTTATTCAACAACCAATAATAACCAAGGGAAAAAACACCCTGGGTTGATCGGATTGACAAATAAAGTCTAAGAGACCGAGTCTTTTACAGACACTATCATGCTAGAACATTTATTACAACTCCCCCAAGGGGGTATGAACATGTGATATAGTACAACAAGCACTTCCTAGAAGCACTACTGAAGGTCTTCTGAAGTCCGAACAAGTTATCTTTGTCCGGTTCACCAGGCTCACTTGATAAAAACCACTAAGTACAACTTAGGTGGTAACATCTGGCTCCAATTACGGGACGTGTGCTTGATCTGGTCATAGGCCAAGGAGAGGATACGAGAACACCAGAATCTCTGGTTTATACATCCTGTAAAAACATCTCAACTTGACAAGAAAACCTTAGTAGCACAAGCTTTATATAAAATCCAAATGAACCATTAAGCTGATTTATTCAAAAATAAATGTAGCTAACTAATGAAAGAAATTTTTTGTTATAGCCAAGTACAAAATAGAAATGCAGAAAGTAAATGCTCTCTTTCAAGGAGCTTATTTTCCTACTCTAAGCATGATAAAGAAAAGAGGGTTAAGTGTAATCAGAAATCCAATGTAACCACCTAAGCATTTTATTAACATAAAAAAAAATTTCCTTGTCTTTGGTTACCAGCCAAAGTAAGGATACTTTGTTTAGAAAATGCAAACCTGCGTGACGATCCAGAATGGGCGGGTTGGATGGAAAATCATAGGCATGAGTAAAGTCATTAAAGTTCTTCCCAAACTGGTATGTGCTTGCGCATGCTGCTTTATCCATGACTGGATAGGGTTGATATACAAATCAGAGTGATGAGGTAGATTGACTACACCATCATACTGATCATCAAGGCTTATCGGATGATAACTCATTGTATAAGCCCCAAGCGGCTCCAAATCATAAGGAAACTCCATATGTGAAGATGATAGTTGAGATTGATTTTCCACTGACTGCATCACATTTGTCTTTTCACAACACTGCTTCTCAATGTCTTCATTATTGATACCTTTGTACGACTCTGAATGATCATATAAGAGTTTTGAATGCTCCTCTTCCATACTAGGATTTTCCCAGGTCTCCAGATCCATGCTTCCCTCTGTGGAAGTATAGTAAATTGGACTTCCACAAATTTCTAAATAGACACTCCCCTTGCTGGATATAGAATAGATGGGATTCTTAATAATATATTCACAAAAATTCCAATAGTCATCACCGCCATCTATGTTAGATGTGATGGATTCTCCATTGCTGATATTACATTCTGATATCAAGTTCTCTTTGTCTTCATTACTGATAGTGATATATGGCTTAGACTGATCATATGGATATATTGCATGCTCCTTTTCTATATCAAAATTTTCCAAGGCCACAAGGTCCATGTTCTCTCCTTTAGATATGCCATAGACAGGAGAAACAACAAAACCATCCAAAGTTTCTGGTTCATTATTTTCCTCATAGATTGGATTTTCCATGAATGTCCAGGACTCCACTTCAACATCTTTGTCGGACATAAGGGAGTCTTCGTCACTTGTATCATGGTCCAAGTTATACTTGTCCTCATTTTCATACTCATCTTCTTCAGAAAAATGGGAACAAGGCAGTAAATCTTCCAGACTGTGATCATTATATGGAGAACAGGTAGGAGTCCCATCATGCACATTACGGTTTTCATCATAAGTTTCACTATAATATTCTGCAATGATTTCATCCTTAGGTAGATCTGGAGTACAAATGTGATGATCATCACTAAAATAATCATGAAAGCATTCCCAATTATCACTACTCTCTATTAATGTTACATGAGGAGGGTCTTTCAATTAATGGCTCTTCATGCACAGATTCGATGGGATCATAATGGATTTCTGAATGTTGGTTGTTGTACACCACGTTGATACTAGATATTTTAGGGTACTTTGTATGAAACTCTTTCCAAGGAAAGAAGTACCTCAAATTGGTATTAATGAATGATTTAGCATTGAATGATTCAATATCATTTCCATCATAATGCCATTGCTTCAAAAATATTTCGAAGAACTTTGCAAGGGAAGTAATATATTTCTCAGGAAAACACTCATGAAGCCAACATGAAGCGTCCCCTTGCAGAGAATGAGCAAACATTGCCATCATATGATCCTCATGTTGAATGTTGTTTTGACTCATGTGACAGAAAAATCATAACATGGAATCTGGCTGAGTGATCATTATCATCCCCCCAAAAACATGGAAGGGAAATAGATGTCATTTCACTAATGAGACGATTAGGAAAGCCAGGGATCCTAGAGAAATCAGTGGGAAGACAATCATAGGAAGCTCGAGTAGTAATTTGTATTCTTTTAATATCCATATCAAGAATAAGTGATCATGGAGAATGTCTGGAATTGAAAAATGGAGTTGAGCCTTAAATTTCACTGTTATGTGGGATCACCTACCCACAATCAATCTCAAAAAGTTTTGTGAGAAACAAGGGTTTGATCCCTTCAATGGAGTCGCCATGTGAGAATAAAAATATACATTTAAGAACTCTCACAAAAATATTTTTTGCTTTTCTTTGTAAAAAACTGAAAAAGGTCAATGGAGTCGCTAGATGAATATTAAAGATCTACTCTAAGCATTCATCAAACAAAGCAAAAACAAAAAGGAAGAAAACAAAAGTCGTACTCGAGAATAAAAAGATTTATCCCCAGCAACGACGCCAATAAGTGTTGCCGCCTTTCACACACCTGGGTTACGTGGCAGAAATCTTCAAGCCACTCGGTGTGTCCTTGGGGGCAAGTCTCGAGTCAAGGCTGTCACCTTGTTCTTGACTCCTCCGTTTAGGCTCAACTCCTAACGAAGCCAAGGGGGGTAGACCCTATTAAGTTACTAAGGCAAAATTATTTAGTATGATGATGGTATTAAAGAGTACGTTTTTTAAGAGTTTCGATTTAACAATTGTAAACAACAAATAACATGATGAGATAATCACAAGTAAGCACGAAAATGACACCCAATCACATATAGATTGAAAGAAATAAATAGTTGGCCAGTGCCTTGAAAATGGAGTCGAAAAACAATTAGGAGTGCTTGCAAGTGCTGGAATGAATGTTGTGCAAATGTATCTTGGTTAATTTTAAATTAATGTAAGAAGATGAATAATTTAACTTAGGCGAGGGGACTCCAGATATACCCAGGGGGTACTTGAAGTATGTCCAAAACTAAACCGTCACGGCTACCCGCAAGGAATATGTGGGCTGAATGGAGTCTCTGAGACTGTTGTTCACAATGCACCCGAAGGTGTAACAGAGATCGGCGCCTCGAGGTCACTTTTCAGAAGTTCCCGCTTCCTTTAGGTATTTTGCCACCGTAATGGTTTGATCGAGGCGTTGGATTTTCGCCTGATGGTTTGTCAATTTGGGGATAGTGAATCCTAATTATTCTAGTCACTCAAGTGCTTTTGTTGCAGCTTGACTAATCGGACGAACCGCAGCCAAGTATAGAGCATACGCACTGGAGTCTTTGTTTATTTTTAGTAAATTTTAAAATAGATGTTCTTGTTAAAAAGAAAACCCTCCAGGAACCTCTTTCGATCCAAGTGGACCTCAATCGGGGAATCAAGGAGGGGTTGATTTTATTATGACTAATGAAACAATTAATGAAAAAGGAATCAAAGATATACAACACCGGTTTTCTAATTAGTCCTACCACGCATCTCTTTCCCCTTGCGGGTCAATTAGGAAGTCGTGGGGTAAGTAGTATGATTACTTTTGAAATTAAAATATGGAATAATGCAAAATTATATCAAAGTATACAATCCTGCATGTCAGTACTAAACTAGAGTAGAAAAAATGGAAGAATGCAAAAAAGTGAAATGGACGTAGATCCCCCCTGGGGGGATGGGGAGCGGGCTCGAAAGAGCCTACTCAAAAAAGATTTTCTTTTATTATTATTGGTTACAATATCAACAAACTGTAATATCAGAAACCTCTTGGTCCTTATACAGGATGAAACCAAGATCTTACAACTTTTCAAAATTTTTAAATTTTAGTGAAAAGGGAGACCCCAGGAGGGATTTGAACGCTCTCGAGGCCACTTTCGAACAACAGTTTTTTTTTCTTCTGTTACACCTGCTAAAAACCAGCAAGCATGTTAGAATAAAATATGCCCAAAAGCACTTTAAGAGTACCTTTGGGTCAGCCTACCTTAACTCAAAAAAAGACTAAACTAGCTAAACAGGTGAAAAAGGAACCAAGGAAAGCAAGCTTTCGTTGGGATCTTGGCTTGTTGTTTGTGCAACCAATAAAATATGCACTGATTGCTGGATTTAATATTTTTTAAAACAGAAAAGGAAATCTAGAGGATGCAACCTACTGATTTTCTTTAACTTGCTTTGCAAAATAGACGATTTCCTTATGCTAGATATAGAATGCTTAATGATACTTTTCAGAAATGAGATCTAGAGTATGAGCTTTGCAATAGTAGATCTATGTAATTTTTACTTTGAAATGGCAGATCTAAATTATAACAAAGCTTTCGAACACAGTAACCAGGTGAGAAAATTGATTTTTTTGAAGGAGAAAGAGAGAGAAAGAGTGCTGGAAGCCTAGGAATGTTGGGCTTTGGAGTCTGCTTTGGTGGAACACCGAGGGACTATGTCATTCAGAAGATCTTGAAGATGAGGAAGATGCAAACCAGCTCAACCTCTTCTACAAGCGAGATCACCTGCAACTTAGAAATCCTTGCACAAACAGATGATTAAAACATAGGTGCTGCTGGAAAAGATAATTGGAAAGCATGCAATTAAACTTAAAATACATGCAACTCCAATAGATCTGAAACAAACAAACAATAAGAGCATAAATCAAACTAGAATAGACTCTTACCCTAACAGGAGGGAGCTCTCTCCTTCAAGGCCAACAATTAACCAACAAAAGCAATGATAAATAACACAGATTATACCTCATAAGCATTTGACAATCACCATCCACACATGAAGAGCATTACACCATAGATCTTGCCTCCAAAGCTTCTTTATTCCAGAATAATAAACAATAACACAGTACAAGAGCAACAACACCTCAATCCCAGTTCTAACTAGCTTGGAAGAGGTGATCTGAGCTTGATTTATACAAAAAAAAGAGATCCAGCCCAGGAGGGTGCAAATCCCAAGGAGACAGACCACTGCAGCTGAAGGAGAGTCCATTAATGCCGATCTGAAGTTGAATTGAGCTTCCACTGGGCCTACTTGTCAATCGGGGGGCTGATTGAGCTGACACATCAACCCACAGACTGACACATCAATCCACAGAGCTTCCAGGAGAGCCCACACATGTGGAGGAGAGAGAGAGGGCGCAATTCCCCATAAAGGATGTTGAAGTTCAACTCTGGATCTGTCCATATCACCTCCTTCAGTCAAGGATTTGTCATATCCAGTCAATCTGGTTCAGATCTGACTGATTTCAATCAAATCGGCTGAGAATCCACTGATCTAGGATTTTGGATTTTCTCCATTATTCATCAATTTATTAATTAAAATAATCAATAAATGATTTTTTGGGGCTTTCTGACCCGAGTGATGGAAAATCACTCAAAACTAGGAAATAGTGGGTCTATAGGTTTACGGGGTGCTCTTAGCTTGAAAGTGAGCACCTACATGACTGAATCTGACTTCCGAGCCCACTTTTATTACAAAACCAATTTTCCAGATTAAACTATTAAAAAATAGCCTAAGTTTTGGAAAAATTAAATTTTAATAAAAAACACTGAAAAAATTAAAAAAATTAAAAAATTAAAAAACCTAGGGGACTTAGACATGTTCATATGATTCAACCAGAATGCCTAGCATGTTTATACATTGACACATAGACTCTAATAACCTCAATAGACCTAAATGCCAAGCCAACCACCCCAACTTTGGAGGTATTGAGTGAAAAACTCATAAACTATCAGTTGTTTATTCAACAACCAATAATAACCAAGGGAAAAAACACCCTGGGCTGATCGGATTGACAAATAAAGTCTAAGAGACCAAGTCTTTTACAGAAACTACCATGCTAGAACATTTATTACAACTCCCCCAAGGGGGTATGAACATGTGATATAGTACAACAAGCACTTCCTAGAAGCACTACTGGAGGTCTTCTGAAGTCCGAACAAGTTATCTTTGTCCGGTTCACCGGGCTCACTTGATAAAAACCACTAAGTACAACTTAGGTGGTAACATCTTGCTCCAACTATGGGACGTGTGCTTGATCTGGTCATAGGCCAAGGAGAGGATACGAGAACACCAGAATCTCTGGTTTATACATCCTGTAAAAACATCTCAACTTGACAAGAAAACCTTAGTAGCACAAGCTTTATATAAAATTCAAATGAACCATTAAGCTGATTTATTCAAAAATAAATGTAGCTAACTAATGAAAGAAAATTTTTGTAGTACAAAATAGAAATGCAAAAAGTAAATGCTCTCTTTCAAGGAGCTTATTTTCATACTCTAAGGATGATAAAGAGAAAAGGGTTAAGTGTAATCAGAAATCCAATGTAACCACCTAAGCATTTTATTAACATAAATTTTTTTTCCTTGTCTTTGGTTACCAACCAAAGTAAGGATACTTTGTTCAGAAAATGCAAACCTGCGTGACGATTCGGAATGGGCGGGTTGGATGGGAAATCATAGGCATGAGTAAAGTCATTAAAGTTCTTCGCAAACTGGTATGTGCTCGCGCAGGTTGCTTCTATCCATGACTGGCTAGGGTTGATATACAAATCAGAGTGATGAGGCAGATTGACTACACCATCATATTGATTATCAAGGCTTATGGGATGATAAGTCATTGTATAAGCCCCAAGCGGTTCCAAATCATAAAGAAACGCCATATGTGAAGATGATAGTTGAGACTGATATTGCACTGACTGCATCACATCTGTCTTTTCACAACACTGCTTCTCAATGTCTTCATTATTGATACTTTTGTATGGATTTGAATGATATGACTCTGAATGATTATATAAGAGTTTTGAATGCTCCTCTTCCATACTAGGATTTCCCCAGGTCTCCAGATCCATGCTTCCCTCTATGGAAGTATAGTAAATTGGACTTCCACAAATTTCTAAATAAACACTCCCCTTGCTGGATATAGAATAGATGGGATTCTTAATAATATATTCACAAAAATTCCAATAGTCATCACTGCCATCTATGCTAGATGTGATGGATTCTCCATTGCTGATATTGCATTCTGATATCAAGTTCTCTTTATCTTCATTACTGATAATGATATATGGCTCAGACTGATCATATGGATATACTGCAAGCTCCTTTTCTATATCAAAATTTTCCAAGGCCACAAGGTCCATGTTCTCTCCTTTACATATGCCATAGACAGGAGAAATAACAAAACCATCCAAAGTTTCTGGTTCATTATTTTCCTCATAGATTGGATTTTCCATGAATGTCCAGGACTCCTCTTCAACATCTTTGTCGGACATAAGGGAGTCTTTGTCACTTGTATCATGATCCAAGTTATACTTGTCCTCATTTTCATACTCATCTTCTTCAAAAAAATGGTAACAAGGCAGTAAATCTTCCAGACTGCCATCATTATATGGAGAACAGGTAGGAGTCCCATCATGCACATTACGGTTTTCATCATAAGTTTCACTATAATATTCTGCAATGATTTCATCCTTAGGTAGATCTGGAGTACAAATGTAATCATCATCACTAAAATAATCATGAAAGCATTCCCAATCATCACTACTCTCTGTTGATGTTACATGAGGAGGGTCTTTCAATTAATGGCTCTTCATGCATAGATTCGATGGGATCATAATGGATTTCTGAATGTTGGTTGTTGTACACTATGTTGATACTAGATATTTTAGGGTACTCTGTATGAAACTCTTTCCAAGGAAAGAAGTACCTCAAATTGGTGTTAATGAATGATTTAGCATTGAATGATTCAATATCATTTCCATCATAATGCCACTGCTTCAAAAATATTTCGAAGAACTTTGCAAGGGAAGTAATATATTTCTCAGGAAAACACTCATGAAGCCAACATGAAGCGTCCCCTTGCAGAGAATGAGCAAACATTGCCATCATATGATCCTCATGTTGAATGTTGTTTTGACTCATATGTGACAGAAAAATCATAACATGGAATCTGGCTGAGTGATCATTGATTCATTATCATCCCCCCGAAAACATGGAAGGGAAGCAGATGTCATTTCACTAGTGGGACGATTAGGAAAGCCAGGGATTCTAGAGAAATCAATGGGAAGACAATCATAGGAAGCTCGAGTAGTAATTTGTATTCTTTTAATATCCATATCAAGAATAAGTGATCATGGAGAATGTCTGGAATTGAAAAATGGAGTTGAGCCTTAAATTTCACTGTTATGTGGGATCACCTACCCATAATCAATCTCAAAAAGTTTTGTGAGAAACAAGGGTTTGATCCCTTCAATGGAGTCGCCATGTGAGAATAAAAATATACATCTAAGAACTCTCACAAAAATATTTTTTGCTTTTCTTTGTAAAAAACTGAAAAAGGTCAGTGGAGTCGCTAGATGAAAATTAAAGATCTACTCTAAGCATTCATCAAACAAAGCAAAAACAAAAAGGAAGAAAACAAAAGTCGTACTCAGGAATGAAAAGATTCATCCCCGGCAATGGCGCCAAAAAGTGTTGCCGCCTTTCACACCCCTGGGTTACGTGGCAAAAATCTTCAAGCCACTCGGTGTGTCCTTGGGGGCAAGTCTTGAGTCAAAGTTGTCACCTTGTTTTGACTCCTTTGTTTAGGCTCAACTCCTAACGAAGCCAAGGGGGGTAGACCCTATTAAGTTACTAAGGCAAAATTATTTAGTATGATGATGGTATTAAAGAGTAAGTTGTTTAGGAGTTTCGATTTAACAATTGTAAACAACAATGAAATAACATGATGAGATAATCACAAGTAAGCACGAAAATGACACCCAATCACATATAGATTGAAAGAAATAAACAATTGACCAGTGCCTTGAAAATGGAGTCGAAAAACAATTAAGAGTGCTTGCAAGTGCTGGAATGAATGTTGTGCAATTGTATCTTGGTTAATTTTAAATTAATGTAAGAAGATGAGTAATTTAACTTAGGCGAGGGGACTCCAGATATACCCAAGGGGTACTTGAAGTATGTCCAAAACTAAACCGTCACGACTACCTGCAAGGAATATATGGGCTGAATGAAGTCTCTAAGACTGTTGTTCATAATGCACCCGAAGGTGTAACAGAGATCGGTGCCCTGATGTCACTTTTCAGGAGTTCCCGCTTCCTTTGGGTATTTTTCTACCGTAATGGTTTGATCGAGGCGTTGGATTTTCGCTTGATGGTTTGTTAATTTGGGGAGAGTGAATCCTAATTATTCTAGTCACTCAAGTGCTTTTGATGCAGCTTGATTGATCGAACTGATCCTAATTATACAATCTTGCATGTCAGTATTAAACTAGAGCAGAAAAAAGGGAAGAATGCAAAAAAGTGAAACGGACGCAGATCCCCCCTGGGGGGATGGGGAGCGGGCTCGAAAGAGCCTACTCAAAAAAGATTTTCTTTTATTATTATTGGTTACAATATCAACACACTGAAATATCAGAAACCTCTTGGTCCTTATATGGGATGAAACCAAGATCTCACAACTTTCGAAAATTTTTAAATTTTAGTGAAAGGGGAGACCCCTGGGGGGATTTGAACGCTCCCGAGGCCACTTTCGAACATCAGTTTCTTTTCTTTTCTGTTACACCTACTAAAAACCAGCAAGCATGTTAGAATAAAATATGCCCAAAAGCACTTTAAGAGTACCTTTGGGTCAGCCTACCTTAACTCAAAAAAAGACTAAGTTAAAACTAGCTAAACAGGTGAAAAAGGAACCAAGCTTTCCTTGGGATCTTGGCTTGCTATTTGTGCAGCCAATGAAATATGCACTGATTGCTGGATTTAATCTTTTTTAAAACAGAAAAGGAAATCTAGAGCATGCAACCTACTGATTTTCTTTAACTTGCCATGCAAAACGGACGATTTCCTTATGCTAGATTTAGAATGCTTAATGATACTTTTCAGAAATGAGATCCAGACTATGAGCTTTGCAATAGTAGATCTATGTAATTTTTACTTTAAAATGGCAGATCTAAATTATAACAAAGCTTTCGAACACAGTAACCAGGTGAGAAAATTGATTTTTTGAAGGAGAAAGAGAGAGAAAGAGTGTTGGAAGCCTGGGAATGTTGGGCTTTGGAGTCTGCCTTGGTGGAACACCGAGGGACTATGTCATTCAGAAGATCTTGAAGATGAGGAAGATGCAAACCAGCGCAACCTCTTCTACAAGCGAGATCACCTGCAACTTAGAAATCCTTGCACAAACAGATGGTTAAAACATAGGTGTTGCTGGAAAAGATAATTGGAAAGCATGCAATTAAACTTAAAATACATGCAACTCCAATAGATCTGAAACAAGCAAACAGTAAGAGCATAAATCAAACTAGAATAAACTCTTACCCTAACAGGAGGGAGCTCTCTCCTTCAAGGCCAACAATTAACCAGCAAAAGCAATAATAAATAACACAGATTATACCTCATAAGCATTTGACAATCATCATCCACTCATGAAGAGCATTACACCATAGATCTTGCCTCCAAAGCTTCTTTATTCCAGAATAATAAACAATAACACAGTACAAGAGCAACAACACCTCAATCCCAGTTCTAACTAGCTTGGAAGAGGTGATCTGAGCTTGATTTATACAAAAAAAAGAGATCCAGCCCAGGGGGGGCGCAAATCCCAAGGAGACAGACCACTGCAGCTGAAGGAGAGTCCATTAATGCCGATCTGAATTTGAACTGAGCTTCCACTGAGCGTACTTGTCAATCGGGATTCTAATTGAGTTGACACATCAACCCACGGACTGACACATCAAGCCACAGAGCTTCCAGGAGAGCCCACACGTGTGGAGGTGAGAGAGAGGGCGCAATTCCCCATAAAGGATGCTGAAGTTCAACTCTGGATCTGTCCAGATCACCTCCTTCAGTCAAGGATTTGTCAGATCCAGTCAATCTGGTTCAGATCTGACTGATTTCAATCTAATCGGATGAGAATCCACTGATCTAGGATTTTTGATTTGCTCCATTATTCATCAATTTATTAATTAAAATAATCAATAAATGATTTTTTGGGGCTTTCCGACCTGAGTGATGGAAAATCACTCAAAACTAGGAAATTGTGGGTCTATAGGTTTACGAGGTGCTCTTAGCTTGAAAATGAGCACCTACATGACTGAATCTGACTTCTGAGCCCACTTTTACTACAAAACCAATTTTCCCAATTAAACTATTAAAAAATAGCCTAAGTTTTGGAAAAATTAAATTTTAATAAAAAACACCGAAAAAATTAAAAAATTAAAAAACCTAGGGGGACTTAGACATGTTCATATGACTCAACCAGAATGCCTAGCATGTTTATACATTGACACATAGACTCTAATAACTTCAATAGGCCTAAATGCCAAGTTGACCACCCCAACTTTGGAGGTATTGAGTGAAAAACTCAGAAATTATCAGTCGTTTATTCAACAACCAATAATAACCAAGGGAAAAAACACCATGGGCTGATCGGATTGACAAATAAAGTCTAAGAGACTGAGTCTTTTACATACACTATCATGCTAGAACATTTATTACAACTCCCCCAAGGGGGTATGAACATGTGATATCGTGCAACAAGCACTTCCCAGAAGCCCTACTGAAGGTCTTCTGAAGTCCGAACAAGTTATCTTTGTCCGGTTCACCAAGCTCACTTGATAAAAACCACTAAGAACAACTTAGGTGGTAACAGGTCCATTTGGTTTGTTTTGAACAGCCTTTTCATTAATCCTTTCACAAGAAGGAAACACCTTGCCATGTTCTTGACTCTATCCTCTTTTGAATCTGTCAATTGTCCAACCATGCTGTGAATGGGGTATTGTTCCCTGGAGTGTTTGCATCAGTTTTGTATGCCACATGTCTCCTTTTCCAGCTTGAGCATTCTCCAATGAATGGCAACTTTTTTCCCAGAATAGCAATGAATTCGAGATAAAGGGGAGTGTCCTTCAAACTGGACCAAAATCCTTCCTTAAAAATATATATAGATGCCACTTGTATTCTTTTCAGATGGGGTGTTCCTTTAATTAGGCCTTTAATCTTTGACCAAGTCTTCTTACACTTGCAATGCTATTGGATACTTCTCTAGGGAGAGTGCTCCTCATCTTGTTCCTCTAAAAAACACTTTTCCAATTAATAACAACTAAGGCTCTCTTTGTATGTGCCAATATGCTGTCATAATGAATGCTTGCTGCCTTATGTGAACGGCCCAGATTAGGCCAAGGGATGTGCCCTCCTGTTGTCACAAACTTACTACTGCTGCAATGTGCAAGTATGCAAATTAATATTCAGCTGTAAGAATAATGTGTTCTGCTGAAATTAGATTCCAATCTGATGCATGGAGCAGACAATAAAGAATTTAATGCCAATTCATATGTTGAGCGCTGATTTGGATGTCATGTTGAGGTCCAAGGGAGCAGCCATACAAAATTAGTAGCAATGTGCATCATACTGTACCAAACAGTGCATCTCTTTAAAGCAGTCCCCCCTTATCTAAATATCTCATCAGCAGATCCTTTAAAGGAAAAGCAGCATAAAAGCCCTTCACAGCAGTGCCTTTTCTAATCTGAACAAGCAGCAGTTTGTTAAGATAGAGACAGTTCCCTTTCCAAATGCTTTCCTTCAATCAATTCTACTTGCAGGACCCAGGTCAAAGGCACTGAAGATCAGTTTTTATACCAGGTGCTGAAATCTTTCACATATGCTCGTGGGATGTTACATATAGAGCTGAATGGAGGCACAAACACATATTTACTATCATGGGCAGAGCCATCGACTTTGGCACCAACTTCATTGGATCTCTTCCAGAAGACACTACTACTCCAGTACAATCCAATATTCAAGGCCTTTCTCGGCCAAATAAACCCTTAAATATTCTTCAAGGCCTATAATCTTCTCTTTACACATCTTAGCTGAAGCTCTTGCCTGCTGCAATTGATTTACCATCTCCTGTCTTTCTGCTGCTGTTATACATTTATGGGAAAACCAACACAGATCTCCAAGAATGCCTTTCCTTTCATTCGATTTAGAAAAGGAAGAAAGGCAGCACCTCCCTTGTCCAGTTACTGAGCTAATCAATCCAAATCTGCCACTACAAGTCTGAAGCTTCGTTACCTATTGTGAGGATCTCAGATCTGTAACAAGCTTTTTGCACACAACATTGCACTGAATTGATATGGCCAATGGAATGCTCTTGCAGGAAGCCATGTACATTCACATTAAGAAAACATATTTTAAGATGCGAGCATCCTCCAATCATGTGAAAGAAAAGATAACCACAGTGATCAAAACCCACATCAAACTGATCTGTAGGTGATGCTGATGATTTATGCCATTTCTTCAGCTCCAAATATGCATATGCCTCTGCTCCTTTGTGCTCTGGAAAGAATGCCTGTGTAAATCCAAAATGCACCTGCATTTTGGGTGGTAACAGAGGAAATTTTGTTAGAAATTGTAAAGTGGATGCAACACAACTAACCAAGCCATGACAATGAATACTCCTAGAGGACATGGGACTGACTCTCTTCAAGAAATGGCTAATCATGCGGTACAAGTTGGTGTCCAAGTTATTTCGAAACTGAGAGTTGAAGAGATTGGAGATGGATATTTGGGAGAAAAACAGTGAGGGCCACCACACCACCAAGCGGAGAGCCTTAAATTGGAAGGCTAAAAGAAATTCTTATTGTCAACAACCTAGTGCAAGTAATAAAGGATCCAATAAATATAGAGAATAGAGGTGAGATGGACATGGATATTTTTGGGGATTGGCTGAAGAATAGATGCCTAGGGAATGAATTCGGTTGGAACCAAGCAAATCACAAGACTTGTTCAGCAACATTCTCTTCCAAGGAGACTTTTTAATTGGCCAAAGAAGGGGCTTGGAAATTGAAAATAAACTTACATAGTTTATAACAAAGGAATTATAGGAGAATAAACCAAACACACGTTGATTGGAAGTGGATATGGTGGGAAAATGCCATTCCAAAGAAAATTCCTTTATAGCAAAACTAGTTCATAGAGCTCCCTTTACCTTTGAAACAACTTGACCTTGGAATGATGGACCCAAATAAATTTAAAATTGCAGAACTCAAGGCACCGGTGTTTTTTTTGGGGGGGTTTGGTAAAGGACTCAATATATAGAGAGAGGATGTTATATAGAGAGAGAGGATGTTAACAATAATGATTTCTCAACGTTATGCAATAATAACCTATATTTTTTGTTGCCTTAAATTGTCTCAAGAAGGCCATTTGATGTCCCCAAAGGTATACATCCATCTTCTTGATTAATTGGTAACTAGGATCTCACTTTTTGTTATTTGAGGTAAATTTATTACTTTAATTATATATGAGAATTAAAACACCAGAAAAAGAATCAAAATTATAAATTATTGGAAAATTATATTCTTAGTTTTATTCACATAAGGTTTGTAGTATTTTGTGTTAACATTTGCATAGGATAAGTAAAATATATACAAATAGTCCCAAGGGTTGGCTCAATTGATAGATGTATGATGGTCTCGGAGTCAAATTTCATTGCGTTCTTTGGGGCTACTATCCACTTTTGTAGTTGGTGGTTGATATGCCTTCCATTTGGAAATTCCAAAGAAGAGGGAGAGCTCCACGAGGGCTAGCATGGTACCAAGACCTTCATTTTTTGCTCAAGTTGCTCAAGTTGTTCAAGTTTGTGAGGGTGGTGTGAGATTATTTCTTTGAAAAATTATGATACAGAATCCGAGATCTCTTTTTACTAAGAATTTTAGAGCTAATTCAAAATTTTGTGGAGATAATTAAAGTTTTAGATGTGGGTTGGGAACACAATGACACAATAGAGAGTTTACTTAGAAAGTAAATGTATTATATTTATTATTGCTAGTGTTATTACATCATACAAGTTTGTCAATCACTGTAATATCTAATGTCTCTAATCACGAGTCCATGCAACTTTAGCTTTTTATCTCTCTTCATTTTAAAGTTGCATGCTTGTTAGTCCCTATGGAAAAGAGAGACAATGGTTTCCATTTTTTTCTATTAGATGTAGATTGATGTAATTGAAATGTAAGATTTTCACAAGTTTGCAAGGAAAAATCTTATTTCTGACAATGCTTATAAAATTTTGCCAAATATCTATTGGGGAAGAGAAATTGAATTGACCATTTTTATCATTGATAAAGGAGAAAAAATGAAAAAATTTGAAAATCTCTGTAATTTTCATTGGCTTCTATGTATAATGGCCATCAAATATGTGGAAATAGTCTTCCTCGTGACCTCAGCAAGCTGCTGCTAGACAATGCTTCAATAAACTCAACTAATTTTCATGTATTGTCTTAATGGTCTTTGGCATGAAGCTACTTCGTGTTAGTCCCTGCTAGAAAGTACATGGTGACCATTTTTCAATTATTTCACTCTACAACCATTTTTTTTCAATAATTTGTGTAATGCCGAGATGAAATAAATATAGATTTGTTTTTTCTTTTTAAATTGTAAAAATACAATTATATATTTTTCTATTGACCATTTTTAAGTGGCTTGAAGAGTTAGCCTTTTACTTCTCATACTCTATTAGAATTATTAAGAAAACAAATAAAAAGTTCCGAAGTATTTCTTTGGTTTGGTATACAATGAGTCATTTTTCAATGGAGAATACCAAAGAGTCATTTTTCAATGGAGAATGCATCGTTTCCCTCACACCTTTAGTAACATTGCATTTAGCTAGTAATGTAAGCATCATTGCCATTAAAGTATATCCCATCTATTGAGCAATGAGATACTTGATTGTGCTATATAAAGTCTTTGATAACATGTTTTTATTTTCTTTCAATTTTACGTTTTGCCCATTTTCTTTGTTTGGTTGTGGCAATGGGTTTAAGCAACAAGATCAGAGGTTTGATATCAAACATGTTTATGCAAAGAGATCAAAGGTTTGATAGCAAATCCATCACGTTTGCAAATACACGTAGTTGGGCATTGAGGTCATTCATGAGGCCAATCTTGGCGTGCTAGTCAACTTGTGGGGACTCAATTTACAATTTCAATCTCAAATTCCTAGTGTCCAAGTGTATCAATTTGTCTTTTAATAATTCAATTTGTGTTATTGTTGAACACAAGTAATATAATTCCTATGAAAAAGGTTGTAAGAGGAAGATGTGGATGAGTTGCTAATCAAAGCCGTTTCACTCAATGTAAAAGGCTATGCAAGTCGGGTATAGGTGTACAACAAAGGCATCCCAAGGGTATATTTCCTCTATCTTCTCCATGTGAAGAAGTTGGAAAGCAAGTTAAAATTCCTTACATGCACTCTATTTTGACATCATGATCAACCCTTCTCGTCAAGCATTCCTTTTGAAGTAAGTGTTTTAAAGGTCCTTGTCAAAAATGTATGCAGTTTGGTTCTCTGCGGGACAATATTGCAACTCAACAATTCCATCTTCTACAAGTTGTCTGATGAAGTGGCAATGTGTCTCAACATACTTGGTATGCTCATGGAAGATTGGATTCTTGGCTAGTTTGAGCACCCCCTAATATTTGTGAGGTGGGGATCTTGACTCGTCAATTGCATCTTCACATTTGAAAGCATCGTCTTGAGCCAACTCGCCTCATGCTCCTTTCATTACTCCTCAATATTCTTCTTATGTCGATGAAAGGACTATTTCTTGTTGCTTCTTGCTGGTCAATATGATTGCACCTGTGCCAAGGTTGAATACATATCCAGAGATTGATTTTTGTCATCCACACAACTTGCCCAATCTTTTTCCATAGAAAAAAAAAGACAATTTGCCCAATCTTTTGTTGTCTTTTACAAAATGTCAAAGTCAAGCATCCCTTTCACATATCTCAACATCCTCTTCGTTGCAGTCCAATGTTTTGCTTTTGGTGGTCATAAATTTGGAAATGAAGCTCACAACATAACTCAAATAAGGCATAGTGGTTGTATGATAAATCAAGCTACCCATTAGCTTTCTATAGATCGACTCATTAACTATCTTAGAGTCCGTCTTGGTTGAACGTTTTATCCCTTTCTCAATAGGTGTAGAGGAGATCTTGCAATCTGTCATTTTAAACTTGTCAAGCAAACACTTGGCATATATTGTTTGTGAGACAAAAATGTTTCTACTTGTAACTTCTACACCTAGACAGTAATGTAGGAGGCCAAGGTCAGTAATGCCAACAATTTTATTCATGTTTGATTTTATCTATTCAATCATGCTTGCCTCACTACTTATGATAATGATGTCATCTACATAAATTACTAGTAGGATGATATCATTACCAATACTTTTGACATATAGGTTGGCATATGAAGGACTCCATTGGAACACTTGTTTAACAAAGTACTTATCAATCTTAATGTACCAAGGCATATAGAGCCATATAGAGCCTTCTTTAATTTGCAAACAAAATGCTCATTCTCTTAAACTTCATATCAATGTGGTTGATCCATATAGATCTCGTCCTCCAAATCTCCAATGAGGAAGGCTCTCTTAATGTCCATTTGATGGACCTTCCAACTACACTATCCTACCATTTCTAGAACTAGTCACATGGTGCTCATCTTTGTTGTGGGGGAAAAGGTCTCCTCATAATCAATGCCATCTTGCTGAGAGAACCCTTTAGCTACCAACCATGCTTTGTACTTGTCAAGTGTGTCATCTGCCTTGTACTTAACCTTGTACATCCAAACAGCCAATTAGTATTTTCCTTAGTGGAAGTGCTATGAGATTCCAAGTTTGATTTTTCATCACTTTCATGTTCAATAATCATGGCCTTCTCCCTTTCAAGGCTCCCTTTTGCATCTTTGAATAGTTGTGGCTTGAATACTTCTTGAACATTGGCCATAAGAGCAAAGTTTTTCGTGTTGGTTATTAGTTTACTCTTTCCTCTTTCCTTGATCATTTTTGTCGCTTGAAGATCTCCAATGGCGTCGTGCCACCACTTGGGTCTCTTTTTGATAACCACCTTATCATCACTGCAACATGGGTTACTTTTCCCTATGACATCCAAATGTTGATTTGAGCTATGTGCATAAGAAATTATTGGACCGGGTCTAGATCATCCCTTGATCATTTTTGTTGCTCGAAGATCTCCAATGGCGTTGTGCCACGACTTGGGTCTCTTCTTGATAACCACCTCATCATCATTGGAACTTGGGCTACTTTTACCTATATCATCCAAATGTTGATTCGAGCTATGTGCATAAGAAATTACCGGACTTGGTCTATAAGATTCCTTAGAATCTTTAGAATCTTCCTCCCTTTCAAGTGGAGCTCTCTAAAGTTGAACCCCTAAATCTTTAGCCATTATTGGCGACTCCATGGTAATTTTAAACTCTAAAGAAGAAGTTTGGAAAGGTCCAACTTCTTCATCAACTACAACATCTCTACTAAATTTCAACTTATTGGTTTCTGCATCAATCAACCTGTAGCCTTTATGAATGTCGTTGTACCTTGAAAGCTTTAGTTTCTTTCTCTTAGGTTCTAGCTTGGTTCTCTTCTAATCTAGAACCCAAGCATATGCACTAGAACCAAAAACCTTATGATTACTGACTTTGGGCTTACTCCCAAACCATGCTTTTTAGGGGTCTTTTGCTTCACTGCCATTGTCAAAGATCTGTTCCACAGATACACTGTTGTGAACACTACCTCAACCCAAAAGTTGTTGGGAACATACCTATTTTGCATCATACATCTGGTTGTCTCCATGATGGTGTTGCTCCGTCCCTCAACTACTCAATTTCATTTGGGAGTGTAAGGTGTAGTGTATTGTCTTTGAATCCCATGTTTACCACAAAAATGTTTAAAGTCTTTGGAACAAAATTATTTACCATTATCAAATCTAAGAGTGGTTATAGGACAACCAAACTCTTTTTCTACGAATGGTTTAAAATTTTGAAATTTATTAAACACTTTGGACTTTAACTTCAAAAATTACACCCACATATTCCTACTATAGTCATCACTAGATTGAAGGAAATACTTGGCACTAATTGACGCTGTGCTTATTGGTCCACAAATGTCTATATGAACCATCTAATGGAATTTGGTTGCTCTCCAAGCTTGGCCTTCTTCAAATCGTGTTTTGTGTTGCTTCCCTACTTGGAAAGCTTCACATGTTCCCTAAATCTTCTACTAAATATCTAGAAGTCCATCTACCAAAATCCATGGAGCCAACTAAGAGAGGTAAGTGAGGTTGAGGTGCCCATACGACTGATGCGATAATGTATTGTTATCTAATGCACTCTTGGCTACCAATGCATGTTCCTTGACTTGTCCACTATCAACTAATTGGGATAGTCCATGATCCTCCACACCATGAGCAATGGTCTTTTGAGTCTCCTTGTCAACTACATAGCATTTGCGATCGCTGAAGCTGACAAGTTGGGGATAGTGCTCCATAAATTGACTAACTCGTAGCATATTAAGTTCCATACATGGCACATAATGCACATGAAGAAAAATCAACATGTTTTTTCCAGAGGAAATCACAATATTTCCTTTTCCAACCACTGTGTACTCTTTCACCACTGTCGAAGATCATTGAATATTTAGACACTTGTAATGTGCTCTGTGAACTATTTTTGTCTATTAGTGAAATGGCGAGATGCACTTGAGTCAATGTACCAAGAGGATGACATGTGGTTACTTGTTGGTTGCATAGCCATGAATGTAGAGAAGGTTGACTCCTGTTCTGTATGTTCCATGACATGAGCCTTTTGTTGAGTTCCTCTCTAGTTGGTTTTTTGTTCAATGAACCTCTTTTTGCCGAACTTCTTCATATGAACAACCTTGCCATAGTAGCGACAAGTGATGTTCTTTTGACTCTTTGTGGCATCATCTCTACTGCCTTGACCTTTCTTCTTTGTCCATTTACCTTTTGCCTTGAAATTGGAAACAAAGGCTTGTTTTAAACCGTTTATTTCACTACTGCTACCTAACCATTTCACTACTGCTACCTAACTATTTCTTCCATTTGTCCCACTGTAAGAGCTTATTGAAAATCTCATCAAACTTCAGGTCAACACCTGTAGAGGGGATGTTCAAGGTCTAAATAAAGTGCTCATAAGCATGTGGTAAGATTTTTAGCATGATTAGCACCATGTTTTCTTTGTCCATCTTGTGCTCAATGTCGTCCAATTGTTCTTGGATATCTTTGATCTTGAGTAAGTGTTTCTATAATCATGCACTCTCATCCATTGTAATCAAGAATAACCTGTTCTTCACAAAGAAGGCTCAACCCTTGTTTGAAGTCTCGTGCAGATCTTTCAACTGGGTCCAAATGGCTGTTGAGGTATTCCTAGTCTGGACCTCCAGAAACATAACATCAACCATGTACAACTTAAGTAACATTATTCCTTCTTTGTCTTGCTCATTAAACATGTTGTAGTCTCTACCCACAATTGTGGGATGGGTATTAGTCCCTAGGACGATATGATCCAAACACTTGTACTAAAAAAATGGCCAACATATGTTGCTTCTATGTATTGTAGTGCTTGCCAGAAAACTTATGGCTTGTTTCCAACATAATGTTGGTAAATATGCCATAATTATGTCACAAATACACTAAAATATATCGAAACAAAGTAAAATGTTAAAAAAACATGTCAAACCATTGTATACTGGTTGTAACTCATCGACCACGTATTGTTCATAGACACATATTTCTAATAAATCTACTCACAAACAACTGAAAAACACATATTTTGACAAATGTACTCAAAATTAGCTCTATAAACCTTCGATTGACACTCAAATAGTTGTAAACCATGCAAATCTAGATATATATTCTCATAAACAAATCGAATCTTATGCAAACCAACACCAAAAGAGTTAATTTCTTTGTTAATATATTGAAAAACGCTCAATTAGTAGCTAAAAGGTCTAGATCTTGAAATCTGCACACCAATTCATGTAAAAGTAGATCCATTTTGCTCTTAAATTTGTTGAATTAAACAAAGAAATGGTAAATTTAACCAATTTATTGTCATATAGGTCAAAATTGTCCTCAATTTTTATGTTGTAACTTGTATGATCAAAATGGTTGATCCGTACACAATACCACTGACATTGTATTGACGTTTGTTTTGTGGGATGAAATTAGCTTTCCATCCAATTGTACCGAGCACATATGGAGGCTAGTTATTCAATATGTACATATGCGTACATTGATGTAAATCAACATGATGACTAATCTATACTCTAATGTCAATTTCTGTAAGATCCATGGCAACCAATATGCACCCAGCAACAGAGTGTTTAATGCACCTGCTGCAGGGCATCCTAATGTACTGATGGCTACAGACTTGATGGCTGGGCAGGGCAGGGCCAGATGGGGCAAAGATGACCATTACACCATCCAATATGCCATACACCATCATGGGGAGTTTGATCATTGCACCATCCATTAAGCCATACACATTCATGGCCATTCTGAACTGGTTTCCATCACATGCATGAAGGGTTCACACGTGACAAACTGCAGGTTTTATTCACCAACCGAAGAGATACGTCGGCGCTGGAGATCTACAGATGGATAGTGAGGTTTATTAAACATTAAATTCGTAGGAATTCAATGCAGGGTAGATGGGTCATATGGTTCTATTTCCACCGTTGCCACCGTCTTCTCTGCAAATGAACCTGCCATCTTTGCGAAAATCTCTTGTGCTCTTGCCCGTCAATAGCAGGTTGCTGGTAATACCCCTGTAATCCGTCGTGGTGTGTCTGTCATTGCTAAAGATAGAACAAATAATAATATCCCAACCCATTAACCTACAGAGATTTTGAAATTATAGAGGGGAACAAGAACATGAATACAGAGGGGGCATTGCTTGAGCTCCCGCGAAATGACAAATTGAGCGAATACGACGTTCCACTTGCACATTGATGCAATCAGCAAGAGTTCATGTGTTTTAATTCAGACAAAAAGAAAGATAAGTGTATGGTGTTAAAGAGTGCCATCTCTGCAAAAATATCTGGTGCTCTTGCCTTGCCCTGGTAATCCCCCTGCGATAGATAACATCCCCTATAATCCAGCAATGATACTTTATTATGTCACCCTGAGCATCAATTCATTGAACGCTGGAGATTGGCCAACGAGGACGCGACAGTGTGAAGACTGGATCGACAGAACTCGGCTACATAACCGTTTCTTTCAAGTATGTCGCTGTCAACTTCATCTCGAGTAACATAAAGTTGCAGAGGCTTCCAACGCGGAGAATAAATATATGTTGCAGTAGTTGGGTTAGTTTAACATCCGTGTGTAATCATCCAATAAAAAGAACTTCAAACAAATAACAAAAACATAGATAAAAGGAAATGTAGAATGACTAAATTTATGGTTTTTGTTGTTTAGGTTCCTGCAATATCAAAGATTTCATGTATTTCCAAATATAACAATTTATATGTATTGTCGAGAAAGAACTTCAATGAATTTATTGGGCAATATTCATCTTGTAAATTAATTTTCCTTCTAAATTACTCTCTCAAACCCATCTTGTTAATTCATTTTCCTTCTGCTTAATTATTTTCTCTTCTAAATTACTAATGGCAATGATGAAAGTAGCCAAACAGTTAGATTGTCTAACTTTTACAGATTCCAGAGGCCAATTTTGTACAAACCAGTGTTTAAAAACAAAAGAATGCATTGCCTTTACTTGATCTGTATTGGGTAAATTTCTTTTAATTTACAAATACATGTTTTATAAATCTCCCAAATTCTTATATCAAGATGTTAGTTTTTTAACATTTAAGCTAGCATTATGTTAGGATCTTTTCACTGAGAGAATAACAAGCATAGCAATAACAGAAGCACATCACATGAGACAAGAGACACAAAGAGTTTTGATAGGAGAAACCATAAATGGAGAAAACCCCTCAACTTCCTCTAAGATAGTATCACCACAAGATGTGAAACCCAAAACAGTAAGATGACCTTCCAACACAACAGCAGCCTTCTGTCTTCTGTCAAGCCAAAGTATTTCCTTCTCCAAAGGTGCGCCACACTTGAGAGAGCAAGTGATGTAATTCACCAGTGATAAATAGAGAGACTCTCACTCTCTATTTATATTCTTCCATTGACTTGAAGTGCACTT
>LPNX010617071.1:16566-44667 GCA_001517045.1 Pseudotsuga menziesii | reverse complement strand
ATAACTAGCTGTATATACAAAATATCTTAAATACAAAACTAACAAAGATCTACTATTAATAATAGGTCAAGAATCAGACTTACATATAACTAATCCTCTATGGACGACGCAATGGTGCTTTGTTGATCCGAATTCGAGCGTCCATTGACCGATTCGTCTCCACCATCGCTGGTCGAGGCGTACTGACAAAGTATCGAAGAATTTGTTCCTATTGCTTCTTCTTGCTTGAAGTCGTTTAATTCCTCGATCAAGAGCGTGATGCGCGCCCCTATATCTGACAAATTTTGTTGAGGCTTTCCAACGCTTTGGTGAGCTCGTCTTCTTTCATTTTTCGGATATCTTTAGACAAAGAGGGTTGATCCTCTTGGAGAGTCTGAAGTTCTTGGGACAACGTTCTCAAGTGGTTTCGAGCACTGTCCAGTTGACGCCGGAGATCAGGAACTTGCTTCATGATGTTGTCAGAACGGTCAATCTTTGAGGCCATTCTTAAAAATAGTCAGATAAGATATTAGCAGAGGCGAGCGAATTGAAAATGGAGCAAGTAGAACAGGAAAACGCCGTGTATAAAGAGATGGTGCAAGTAAAGATCGGAAAGGTGCTCTAAGGAGAGTCGAGACAAATGAGGTAAAAGGAAAATATGAAGTGAGTTAAAAAATGGATAAATTTGTTTTTGGTTTGATTTAAACTTGGAAGGAGTTGGTTATTTTTAAAGGCGATCTTTAATAAACATGTATTTTTGGTCCATTTAACGGACCAACAACGAAGTTAATGGTTGATTTGGCTATGTACTTTTGGTCCATTTAACTGACCAACAGCCAAATCAAAACCAACGAAGTCAATGGTTGACTTGACTGTTGGTTCCTTGAATAGACCAAACATACATGCTTTTTAACCTCAGATATTTTTAAATGCCCCATTTTTCGATAAAATAGTTTGACATTTCAAATAACCTTGTTCCATTTCTTTAGTCTAGGTGTCTTAGGGAATTTAGTAATATATTTAAAAATATGAAACTTGGGAGGAGTTAGTTATTTTTCGTGAGCATTTTTCGAATAAAAAATTTGACATTTCAAAGAACCTTGTTTACATTTATTTAGTCTTGATGTCTTAGGGTGATAAATCCATAAGTATGGTAATATATTTAAAAATATGAAAAACGTTAAATTTTATTTTAGAAAGATTAATAAATTTTGATAAAAAATTTCGACAAACAAAATGGTTATGAAATTTTTTTTTTTTGGAAACTCATGATGATGATTAATGTCTATTGAGACTAACTTTGATTTATCTAACCTTAAGAAGAATGATACTTGGTTTACTTTAAAATCTTGTTCATGTGTTCAAAACCTTGCCAAGAAAATGAACTTCCAAATAATTTAGAATTTAGAATTTATTTGAATATTAATTAATCTATTTTATTTTTATTTTATTCTTTATTTATAACAATATATTCATTATGATTCCAATTTGTGAGTTACAAAAATAAAATCCAAGTCTACAAGAATAAAATCTATGTTTATTATATTCCACAACTACGCCCAACCAATATAATTTCTCTACATAACGGTTTTTATTAATCATTAAAAGAATGAATTAATTTAATCATTTGTTTATTAATATATTTACGTAAAAACTATATTATTAACTAATTCTTTAAAAAATAAAAAATAAATTTGGAATGGATCAAATCTCTATAAAACAAGAATAATAAAAAATAAGAACCAAATAATTATGGTCGTGATTGAGTCTAAGAGGTGCATTCTACAACCCAGTAGGGGAGATGTGTAACTTCTTCAATAATAAAAAATAAGAACCAAATAATTATGGTCGTGATTGAGTCTAAGAGGTGCATTCTACAACCCAGTAGGGGAGATGCGTAACTTCTTCAGTGTTCCCTCTCCATTTTTCGAGGTTCAATTCATTGAGGCAATGACCAACTCAACTACACTCACATGCGATGTTTTTAGTTTTCTTGCTTTTAATTTAATAGTTTTTACTAGGGCCTTAATTTCCATAAGAATTGGGAGACTATCCATAATCTTGATCACATCCATTATAGCCTAAGATCTTGGTATGATTGTGACCCTCCATCCTAAGTGCGATGGATTGGGGTTTGTAAGCCATATGATTCCTACCAAAATGTAACCATTCGTTAAAGAAATAAAGCAAAGGTTATAGTGTATAAATAATTTTTCTACTTGGCATAATATAATGAATGTGTTATGACAAGTCTACGCCATAGTCACGCCATAGTTTTACAATATAATATATGGTTGTTCGTTGGAGTTTGACACATGGTTTGAATTGATGTTAAAACATGAATGGAATGATTAAGGGCCATGATTGATCTAAAATGGTACTTTGGTTGACTTAAATGTTTTCTTGGCTACGAGTTGATTGCAACCAGGTTCTTGAGCTAGCTAGAGAAGTAATCTTAGCCTTACACCTGTACCATGGAATTGCAAGGGTTTCACATGGTTTTTATTACGTCTTTGGTTGTCTGAACCTTCATTCGTGCATTTGGTCGTGTGAGCCTACACCTAGATATAGGAGTGAAAGTCATGAACCCAAGTGTATGAATAGCCAATTGAAATGAGTTGTCAAAGTTTATTGTTTGTGCATTATATTTTCTTTTTCTTCATGTATTTTGATTCTAGCATTTACCTTATAATGTTTTGTAATTGAATCATGTTTCATGGGGAACCTATGATTACCAATGCTTGTAATAATTGGTTGTTTAATAACATCCTTTAGAATCACCCTCAATCAATACCTTCACTCACTTTGATATTCAATCATTAGAACTTTGACATTCAATCATTGGAATCTCTTTTATCTATTTGTCATACGCTAGATCATTGTTGAGAGAACATGAAAGATATGTTTATGTTTTAAAGGATCAGTTGATAATCATGTCAATTTGCAATTATGCAAGGTAGTAATCTGGGTAAGTCAAGAAAATTTTGTCATATCATTATAAACATAATATTCATAGACTGACACAAACATATAAAGAAAGGGGGAACTAATTAGTTAGAAACACTTTCTCCTACATTACGTGGCATACTTTCAAACTACAAAAAGTAGAATTTATATATATGTATTTTATTTATTCATAAAAACAATTAGTTTTGTATTTGTTAGGAAAAGGTTGCAGCCAAACCACTTGTTATAATTATCACAATTTCTCACTTTAACTATTATTACACCACTAATTTTAATTATAAAATTAATTAATGTAAATATAAAATTTTAGTTCATTAAAATATAGTTTAAATTCATTTATTTTCATATTCAATTTCAATACTTCTTCATGTTTTATGGATGGCAAGGGTAACCCCAAAAGACTGGTAACACTGGGAGAGTATGGACACATTTTACCAATGAAACTAAACATTGAAACTCCTCTATCATATTATTTTAAAATAAACCATAACCTTTCAAAATATTTATCGTCTTATTTTTTTATTTTAAAATAAACCAGAACATTTAAAAATTAATTTCTATAAGCAAAGTTCCTCTCTAAAAATACCATAAAACGAATTTTTCTATGTATAATATTAAAAAAGCATACAAGGGAACATTATTTCAAATAATATTTTTTCTGTATTGGATGTAGATTGGGTAGTTGGGAGGAATGATTGTTACCCTCTCCACCGAGGTTCAATTCTTATAAGGGACATAATACTCTTGTTAAACCCCTGTATATTTATGTCATGGTTTGACTAAACATATAATTATGACCATAACTTAATTCTTCCCACTAAAAATTATTGCATATTAAATTTTAATAATATTTTCTAACATTATTTCCTCACATTACAATTACATACTCTACACAAGTTTTGTTCCCACGTAAGTCATTATTACTTGCCACCTTCTATATCTGATCCTAGAGCCGCCAAATTCGGCGGGTGCTAAAAATAGCGGACGCCATCTAAAGTCTAAATCTAAATGCTGATATGGATTTAGGTATTAACTGAAGTTATCGGCCAAGATAAATATGAATGAGTGAGAAGTTGCACAGGAGACTGGAACTGGAATTCTGTGGCAAGGCCCTTTCAAGTAACTGAGCAGGGTGGGTTTCTATGATCTCGTGTTCGAGATTTGAAACCTCTCTATGAATCAAATGTGAAGTCAGTGGGAAATGATGGAAATGGTGGTTCCCAAGAGGGAAATGATAAGACTCTCTCTTTTTATAGGCCCAAGAAAGGTTGGAGATAGGGTTTGGTGTTCAACGAAAAAACATGCATAAGGTCAACATTTTGGAATTCAATTTGAGAGGTTGCGAGGTCGAAAACTGTAGAAGATTCAACTTATTGTTCTATTGTTAAAACATAGTTTTATTCAGAGGTCAGTCAGTTTGAAGTTAGGGATGCTTCCTTCAAAGTAGAAGAAGCTCCTTTGAGAGGAAAAGGGGGAGGTGATTTTTATTCCTATGTTTTTTTAGCTGCTTCTCCTTTTTGTAGTATTTTCTTTCTGTTGGAATTATGTTGTTTCCTTTGCCTAATGTCGTCAAGTAGAGAGTAAATTGAAAATATATAATATTGCTACAGAATATAATCATACATATTGAGTTGTTAAATTTTAGCTTTTTATTACGAGTTGTGGGATTACACTATAGGGATTCAATTGATGGGAGGAGAGATTATATGAGTTAAAGATGAACCTGAGGAGACATGGCCACACCAGGTCGTATTGGCATCATGCCGAAAGGAAAGAAGCCTTGAAGTCACCTCTACAAAGGAAAAAGCAGGAAAATCGACTCAACCAGAGGAACACAGAAGCTATGAGAGTTCAGTTGTAGGTTAAAGGCAATCACAGCCTTCGAGCCACAAACAAAAGTCAATACACACTCTCATAAAGACCAAAACCATTAACAACTTCGTAATTATAATGAGAGTATAATGATGTGATCATATCATTATACTATTATGAAAAGTGATCTTATGCTAAAGTAATTTGCTCTAGTGGTGGCTGGTATCTAGAAGAGATTTAATAGCTAGATCATGGTTAGTAGTACGCCATACATCATGCATGATTCAACTAGACAATTATTTCCTTTACACATGAGTCCCAACTCAACACATGAGGATATGAATTGACACACAAGTACTTAGTCTTATCCAACAAGACTGTACAGCATCATCACTTTGGTATATCAAATAATCCACCTCAACACTAGGATTAATTTTTACACATAAGGCTTAGTCATTCTTGAGTCCAACCCAAGAATTTTAATCCAAGTTTCTTGAGTCTAAATCAAACTCCCTATGACCTCAACACATGAGGCCTAATCCTAACAAACAATATTGGCTTGGATAATGACTCTTGATGCTATAAAATTAACACTCCTTCTTAGTAAGGGAGGCATTATTTTCCATTCCAATATTTTCTAAGAAATTCCTATACTTTATCACTGATAGATGCTTAGTTAACATATATGCCATCTACTCATTAGTAGCAATGTATTGAAGTCTTATCACACCTCCCTGGACCATGTCTCTGATGAAGTGATACTTCATCTCAATGTGTTTCAATTTATCATGAAACACATGGTTTTATGAGAGTTTAATACATCTATAATTATTAGAGGAAATAATCATAGTCTCAGGATTCTCCCCAAAAAACCTAGCAAGTATCTTCTTAAGCCACACTTCTTCTCAGTAGGTATTATTTGCCGCAATAGAATTTGCTTCTGTACTACTAGCTGCACTATACTATGCTTATGTAGTATTTTTAATTTTTCTACTTTAGTTCAATTTCTCTAGGATCTTTATCTATAAGAATAACAAGCACAACAATATACACAAGATACACAAGACACAAATATTTTCCTCGAGGAAACCATAAAGGAGAAAACCCAACAAACTTCCTCGAAATAGTTCTATCACTAGTACAATATCACAATATGGAAAAACCAAAGAATAAGATGTCTTCTGCATCTCTCTCTCTTTATCCTCTAGCAAACTTGTCCTCTCTCTCCTAATGCACACATGAGAGAGTGTGTGTCTAAATGAGGGAGGGTTCCTTCCCTATTTATACACATCAGGTGAATGACCTAAAACTTGATTGGGCTGACCTCTTAACCTAGTAGGGTTGAATTTACCTAGGGAGATGCAAAAATACATTTTATTTTATTTATCTTGGAGACTATTTCCCTAGATTACAAAAGAGGTTTTACCTCAATGACCATACACAATAATTTCATCCCAAATGGAGGGAAAACATCTTCGACGAGGTTACAATAATATACAATGATAATATACAACAAAATGTCTTCCAAAGTTACAATTCCAACAACAATCCCTCTTGACTAGGAAGGTATTCTCTCGCCATAGTCATCAACACTCTGGTCAGGTCATCATCATTAGATCATCATCATTAGATCATCATAGTCACTACTACTGTAGTACACATCTTTTCGATCATTTATTAGTGAAATATGTTAGATCTATCCATTATAGGATGTTTCTGTAGAGCCAACCCTGTTTTATGCTAGGTGTTGGATTAATCCTCATCTAGGTCTTCATCATATCCATGAGCAACCCATCACATAGGTATAGTCTAGGAACATACATTACATTTCCACTACAATCACCTACATCTCCTACCATCTTCTTTTCACATCCAAATCATCTCATCATTGCACACAGAGAAAAACCCAGATGCACACTACATCTAAATTAGACCACCTGCATTCTTCTAGCATAAGAGAATGCTAAGACTCATTACATCTCAAAGATAAACTACATCGACCACTATGCGAGAATATCCTAGGAGCACACCAAGTGAATTATGTATCTCCACGGCTATCCCACGTTCTACCAGCATAGGAGCATGGTAGGAATCATTATGTCTTAACGACAACTTGTGTCTACCACTATGTGAGAATCACCTAGGTGCACACCAAGTGTCTTCATGATCAGTGGACCTCTCATCATCACCAACATGGGAACACATAAGGACTTCTTACGTCTAGGGACAACCTACGTTCTATGCCAGGACTGATTACATCTAAGGACAACCTCAATGAAACATTACATCCATGGACAACCTGCATTCTATGCCAAGACTAGTCACATATGAGGACAAACTTCCAGGACTCATTACATCTAGGGAAAACATGCATTCTATGCTAGGACTGATTAAATCCGAGGACAACCTGAGAGGACTGATTACATCAAGGGACAACCTAAATTCTATGCCAGGACTAATTACATCGAGGGAAAACCTGTATTTCTTCCCATGTGATATCTTGTTCTAGTGTGTCTACATCTTTTGGTCTCCTCCTCATCTATAGCATGGGAGCACTCCGAGACTTATTATGTTTAGGGATAACCTATGTCTACCACCATGGAAGGCCTCATCACTCCCTCTTTCTAGGGACCTCGATCTGGATGACACCTATTCTCTCTCTGAAGTACTCAAACTTTACTCTAGCTAGTGGCTTGGTCAACACATCATATATCTGTTCATCTGTCACCATGTAATGGAGATTCATTGCTCCTCTCTACACCATATCCTAGATATAGTAATACTTGATCTCAATGTGATTCAAATTGTTATGGAACACCGAGTTTTATAACAACTTCACACAACTCTGGTTATCACAAAATATATAAGTCTCCTCTAACTCAATATTAGACAAATCATATAGTAGCTTTCAAAGCCACACTGCCTCACAACTAGCCAAACATGCTGCAGCATACTCTTCCTCGATTGTACTCAATTCCACATAAGATTGTTTCCTGCTAAACTAGGAGATCATACTGAATTCCAAACTGAAGAAACATCCCAAAGTGCTCTTCCTATCACTGGTACTTCTTACCCAGTCCAAATCAACACAACCATCCTAGTTAATCTTCTCATTCAAATCATACTTGATCCCATAGTCAACTATACCCTCTAGGTACCTCAATACATGATTTGCAGCAATCAGGTGAGCATCTATCAAATCCGTTAGGAACTGTCTTAGGGTTTTCACAACAAAGCATATGTTTCATCTTGTGTTCATCAAGTACATCAATGGACCAATCATTTGATGATACATTGTGGCATAAACAATCTCTAATGAAGCATCACACAATAGTGTCAAGTTTGATTCCATTGGTGTGGTTATCGCCTTGTAGTCCAACATTCAGAATCTCTTCATAATCTTCACTGCATACTTTACTTAACTAAGGAAGATCCCGTCAACACTTTGTCACACCTCCATGCCTAAGAAGTAGTGCATCATCCCTTGGTTTTTCATCTTGAACTCAACGGAAAGCTTCCTCTTTGCATATACAATGATTTCGTCTTCTCCTGTCAAAAACATGTGATCAACATATAGCAGGAGCACCATTGGTCTTCTGCCTTCAACCTTAAATTAAATTTTGGAATCTGCTTTACTCTTGGTAAATCCTAAGACCATCAGGAAGTTGTCCATCCTGCCACACCATGTCAAGATTCTTGAACTCTGGGATCTTCTATAGTCACACCCTATGAAGTGGATGTAATGTTCATTGCTTGAAGTACATTAAGCATTGGCCATGTCAAGCACCTAGGGGTTGAAAATTGAATTAATTAAACTACCTAGGGAATTTTGGATATTAAAAACTATGGAGGCATCTATTATGATAATTTATAATTCTGATTATTTTATGTAATTATTTAATTAATGTGGAAAATAATGACATGTGGAAATGAGTGCCATGTCACGAGGGTGCATTAGGAAATTCAAATTTCCTTGGATTAAAAATAGAAAAAGAAAACAGTGAGAAAAATATAGAAGCTAACAAAAGCAAGGAAAAGTAGTCAACTTTGGCCAAGGTAGGGCACAATTTTTAGTTTAGTGAGAAGATACTTGCAAGGAAACATCTCCACTCCTAATAAGGAAAATTTTACCTAAAGGGGAGTGCAATTTCCACGTTGGACTTAAGGGATCAAATTCAGAAACATTAATAAAGATACTTACTTGCTATTTTCCTCAAGGAGGGTGCATCCATGATTAGGTTTAGGGTTTGCAAGTGGCAACTTGCTCAACAAGTCATGGGCTTGCTCAATAGGTAACTCAATATTTATTTAAGGGTGCTTCCAAATCCATTTCTCAATTTATATTGTGAATTATTTGATGCTATGTAAATCTAAGATTCGAAACTGAATGACGAGATTTAGTTCCCTCGGATGATGTGCCCGAAGTCTCCCTTCCCTATTATTCTCTTCTCTGCCATTCCTCATTACATATCGCAGAGATCCAATGAGCAACCATCCAAGATTCATTTCAATCTATGATATAATCCTTCATCCATTAATGGAATTATTTCAGGTGTATCTATTAGATCTTGAATTTTCCAATACATAAATACATCTGAGGGTTTGAATCTCCATGTCTCTCTTTGATTATAGCTTCTAAAATTCCTTGTATTGATGCATCTTGTTAAAGAATACTATATATATTATTTCAACATCCATGGATTTAAATTTATGTTATAAACATTCTTTTTAATTTTTTTATCAATCTGAATCTGTATGAATGAGTTTTATTTGATTTTACCAACCTAGTGTAGATTTGCACCTAGAATTGACTAGTTTTACCATAAGATGCATAATTTGAACTCTAAATCTACAAATCCAACCATTTTTGTTGTTATTTTTCCTTAACATGTTTATCTAAGTCTCTAATTTATGAAACAGATAATTCCTCACCTCCTTCACCTATTTGGGAAATCCTAAAGATGAAGCTAATGAGCTATCATAAGAGGAGGTTTTACCATTGAGACCTTTATAATCACTTTTATTCATTTCGTATTTGTATAATATTGTAAATAGTTATATATAAATTCATGAAATATTTCTAAAATCTTCCTAATACTCTCTTAGCCACGGGTTGCTTGGAAATTGCTAGTAAGGGTTTTGTTTGCAGCGGTTGGGACTCCCAGAATCCTAGAAGTAGAATTCAACTATGACGATGTTCAAAACATAAATGTTACTAACATATAGGATCTTAGGAACATGAACAAATAGTTTCATTCCCTATATTATTGATCTCACCATTAAATCACATTTACTCTCTCCTCAACCTGATAATTTTCCCACCTATCAGCTAGTTATCTTAAAGTTTATTTTAAAATTTATTGCAACAAATTTAGTGAGTCTTAATTATGATTTAGGAACATTATAGTTCTATCATAGCACTTTCCTCCACCCATGTGGAAATTACTCTCTCAAGATAATAAAATTTTAGCTATGCCATACTCTGATGATGACTATGATAAACAGTGTGAAGAAGAAGAAATCCTCTTTGTTGATGGAGGCCTAGCAAGACATGAAGATGATGAAGTCTATTGGACGTCAAATAGAGAATATATTAGATATGATTATCCATTGTTAATGAATAATTGAAAAATATGATAGAAGCATGTGAAAACATGCCTTGCTATTACAAGGAGTATCTAACTTTGCTCAAGACTATCGGTGCAGTTATGACCTTCAAGGAGTATGCCTATCTCATGTATGGATGTTGGCCTCAGAATGTTGATTATAATTTTTTCAAGAGAAGAAATTCATCCATAGAGGAACCAAGTTGTTCCGCTTCTCTAAGCAAAGAAGAAGAAGAAGGAACCAAAGGTGAATATTCATCAAAACCATATGTATGTTCAATATTTATGAGTTTGTTTGGGTTTTCTTGAAACATAGCTTCTAAAGGTTGTTACATGAGTACCACTAAATATGAATAAGTCTCAATTTTCTTGAGGAGAAGAGAAATGAGGTAGAGGCATATATCTAGGAAGTGGATTACAAGTCACTGCAAGATGGTTGCATAGGAGAAGAAAGTGAAGATGAACACACTTCCAACTTCTTTGTGGGTTATGTCCATATCATTGCTAAGGATGTTGGTTCATGTATGGGTGGTGAGACATATTTTGGATCAAATCCAAAAGAATTTTATAAATCATATTTACATTTTCCTCTTGAGTCACATAATGAAGAAGAAGACAAGGCCACGCCACTTGGTTGTGAACCATATAATTTAGTGGAAGAGAAGGCCACCATAGTTCCCCTACATAAAGGCAAGGAAGATGAAATTCCAAGGTATGATGTACTTCCTGATATGTACAAAGATCACATTTTATTACAAATTTCTGAGATACCCTTTGCTTCCTATCATGGAAGTAGTTTTGTAGAAGATTCAAAAGCTGATCGATATGTTGGAAATGAAGTATGTGTTGTGGATCCATGCAAAAATAAAGATGGTAATATATGCTAACAATTGGAAGGAGAAAAATTGATGGAGGATATTCTTTGTGAGGCACATTAATTGAGGATATCATTAAAGGAGGATAAGGAGAAGATTATGGCATCCATGAACAACCTTGTTCACATCAATGCCTTGGTGATAAGATGCCATTAGAAAGATTCTTTAGGAGAGTTGGAAGGATAATCCTTTCTAGAAGAGCGCATAGCACTTAAAGAAGGCATGGCCAAGATGAAGGATAGCTATATAAAATTACCATCTGACAGAGATTATCTCCTTATTGTGGCTGAAATGTACCATTGTGCATTGAGAGGAAAAAAAAGAGTGTGAAAGACTCCATAGTAAATGGGAGTCTACATATGATTCCTTGATGAGAACCCAAGAATATCTTCAATAGTCAATGCTGCAAATTGATCAACTTCAAAGAATTTTGAATGAACCACACCCCCCATATTGAATGGAAAATAATCATGTGCACATGGTAGGAACTACTTTGGATGTGCTGAAGGAACCTCATGTGGAGGACAACCACGAGTAAGGAGCATATTTAAAGATGCTTATGAAAAGATACGAGGAATAAAATCTTGGCCATGAACTCATTGAGATTGAGAGGAGGGATGATTTGTTATTATATATGGGAAAGATGGATGAGGAAATTCCAATTGAATCAACATGTAAAGGTGTTTATCTATTTATGGATTGGGTACATAAATATATCACTGAATTAGAGGATTACGGATGCACTAGAATTGCTTTCATTAGTAGAGGGTTGTTTGACATGCATGCCTTAAAAGGGAAACCTCATGAGTTTCCATTATTGGTGGTAGATTCTTCACCAAAGGAGGTGGCTGATCACATTCCATATGGATAAACAAATAAAAGTCCTTATTCATCCATTGATTGGGTGGATAGAGACATAATTGAAATAAATACTTTGGGAGGTAAAGGATTTATTTATTTATTTCCGTAATACATTTTTTTTGTGACTGCCATTGTCATAACATATGACCAAAAGAAAATACTTATTTTTCATCCATTAGATATATTTAATACACATGCACATGAGGTGCATTTTTATTTTCTTGTGCTTAATGAGTTTAAGGTCAAGAAAACTGGAGACCAATTACTTGTTCATTGCCAAAGAGATTATGAATTTCCCTTAGAATATTGTTGCACACTTTTGAATGGATAACATGGTGGCACTTACACTGAGCCAGCCAATGTAGGAAGTTTTTCATCCCTTATATTTATGTATGAGTATTTTAGAGAGTTGGTTCATCGTTATTCACCGCACACGTCTATTTCAGCTACATTAGGTGGGGGTGAAAATTGGGAGAGGGAAATTTCCTTGTTGGTTGCACACGAGGAGAAGGAGGATCCCATGCGTGTTTATGATGAATTTATGAAAGCACCATTCCCTTCCCAACAAAAACATAAGCATCCACTTTCATTATTTGAAGCCTCTTTCATTTAATTACACCGATTGAATGGACAAAGTGGCAGGGAGTTGATCCATTGGAGTTATACACTAGTTCCATGTTTGGGAGATCATAATATTTCTATAGGTGAGAAATAGTCATGGATGGAGAATCATAGGAGGAACATATTTCTTCCATTTGATGCCATTAATCCACATATGTATTGGTTGGAATATTACATGTCACACATGGATTCTTATTGCAAAAAGCATTATGATCATGATCAATGGAAGGCAGCTAAGCAAGCAAACTGCCAAGAGAATTTTTTGAGAAATATATATTGCATAACGCCTCTGTGGATAAAATACACACATTTGGACAGATCCTTGCACCCTTTGAAAAATGGCATAGAGTTGATCAATTGAATATGTTAATATAGATATTTTCGTTGGAGTTTCATTGCATCCCCTTGTTGGATGAGGAGACATATATTTTTATTTCCTTATTGCATTCTCATAGATGATTTGTATATACCATTCTATTGTGAGAATATTGGGAATCCTTATTGGTTGGATGATACCTACCCTTCTTACTGTTGGGCATGGTATTTTCACCCCTGTCACTTCATCCTCATGGATTTCACATTTGATTCTTGTGAGCACTAGTCCCATAAGAACCTTCCTAGGAGATTGAATAGACTGGTTTGGATTCAAACTCAATTTCGGGACATATATTTTATGATGTATAATCTCTCAATATTTTGTCCTAGCTCAAAGAGTGAAATACCTTTCATTATTTCATCATTATTCATGGTGTTATTTCTATCCTTCATAGTACCTTTCATGATGGTGGCTTATGTATGATGTTGATGATGCTTAGAAGGATGCACACCAAATAGTGGGATCTTGGCATTCGTTGGGGTGTCAAGTTTCTACCTTTGATACTACTACATCGATACTTGCAGTTGAAGATCAATACTTTTATCTGAGGAGTTGTGGTGGATGTCATTCTCTCAATGGGGATGCAATGAAAGAAATGGGACCCTGGCATTTCTTTTCTTTGGAGAATCTATTTACATCCTGGCTTGATGGAGAAAGTCAACCTTTCTTCACATGATTTCATATATGTGATATCATTTACGAGTTCTCCTACATGGGGGAATGAATTCTTTGGGTGAACCAATTTTACACCACCTTGGATTGCTTCTACTTAAGGACAAGCAGACTTGGGAGGGAAGGACTGTAATGATCCTTCATGGAAGGACATTAAGTGTTCACCATGTCACACACCTAGGAGTTAAAAATTGAATTAATTAAATTACCTAGGGAATTTTGGTTATTAAAAAATATAGAAGCATGTATTAGGATAATTTCAAATTCTGATTATTTTATGTAATTATTTAATTAATGTGGAAAATAACGACATGTGGAAATGAGTGTCATGTTAGGAGGGTGCATTAGGAAAGTAAAATTTCCTTGGATGACAAATAGAATCTGTAAAAAAAAACTCACAAAAACAAATAATCACAAAAATATAGAAACTGACAAAAGAAAGGAAAGTCTAGCAGTTTCAAAAGGAGAAAGTGAAGGAAAATAAGTCAGTTCAAGAGACGACAACTTTGGCCAAGGGAGGGCGTAGTTTTTATTTTGATGAGAAGATACTTGGAAGGAAACATCTCCAATCCTAATACGGAAACTCTCACTCAAAGGAGGGTGCAATTTCCACTTTGGCCTAAAGGGAAAAAATTAGTAAACACTACCAAAGATACTTAATTTATATTTTCCTCATGGAGGGCGCATCCATGATTAAGTTTAGGGTTTTCAAGTGGCAACTTTCTTAACAAGTGATGGACTTGTTCAACAAGTGATTCGAGATTTATTTAAGGGTGCTTCCAACTCCATTTCTCATTTTAGATTGAGAATGTTTTGATGCTATGTGAATATAATATTTGAAACTGAGTGATGAGCCTTGATTCCCTTAAGTGATGCATCCCAAGTCTCCCTTCCCTACTTTTATCTTCTCTCCCATTCCTCATTGTAGATCACGGAGAGCCAAGAAGAAACCATTCAAGATTCAGTTCAAGATTTGATAGCAGCCTTCATAAATTAATGATAGTATTTTAGGTGTATCGGTAGATCCTTAAGTCTCTAGTACATGAATACATATGAGGGTTCAAATTTCCAAGTCTCTCTTTGAATATAGATTCTAAATTTCCCTGTATTGATTCATCTTGTTAAATAATGCAATATAGTTTATTTATGAGAGTTATTTAGAGATAAATAGAAGTAAATTGATGTTATAAACATTCTCTATAATTTTTATATCAATCTGAATCTATATGACTGAGTTTTACTTGATTTTACACAACCTAGTCTAGATTTGCACCTAGAATTGACTAATTTTAGAATAAGATGCATAATTCAATATATGAGTATCCAAATACAACCATTATTATTCTTGTGTGTCCTTAATATGTTTATATAAGTCTTAAATTTCTAAAACATAGAATTTCTATCCTCCTTCACCTATTTGGGAAATCCTGAAGATGAAGCTAGTGAGTTGTCCTAAGAGCTAGTTTTACCATTGCGACCTTTAGAATCAATTTTAGTTGTTTATGATATGTATAAATCTGTAAATAATTCTATATATCTTAATTAAAGAGTTATAAAATATTCCTAATACTCCCTTATCCATTGGTTTCTTGGAAACTGCTACTAAGGGTTTTTGTTTGTACCGGTCGGGACTCCTAGCATCCTAGAAGTAGATTTCGACAGAGATTATGTTTGAAACCTAAATGGAAAAAAACATAGGATTTTAGAACCTAAAATAAAAATATCCTTCCATACCTTATTGATCCCACCTTTAAATCCCAATTACTCTCTCCTCATCTTGCTAATTTTCCCATCTATCAGCTAGTTATCTTAAAGTTTGTTTTAAAGTTTATTGCAGCAGAGTTAGTGAGCCTAAATTATAATTCATGAACATTAAAGTGGAGCACCATCCTTCCTATGAATTTTTTACTATCTTTATCATAACATTATGTACTGGAGTGACAGGTAACCTCCTATGCTACCGATCTTCTATGTATCCATCTATGTCATCCTTCAAGGTCATTGGATAGAGAGATCCTCCATATCCATATTTGTTGAAAGTTTCTCTTGCACCCATATGTGATGTTTTCATCCTCTATAGGCTTCCATATTCAATATTGTATCAAAGGCTGATATCTCCATCGCTATAGGTGATCTTCAAGCTCCTCATGTAACTGTTTGTGCTACCCCATGGGTTCCTTCTGAGTCTGTACAAATCCTTCTGTGCACATGTGGTTATCATATTGATATGCACTTCTACTTATTTTGAGAAGTGTGTTTGGTCAATGGAGTATGTATCGTCATCATATACTCCCTCTTTTTGAGAGAAACCATGAACCTTGCTTTGCATTTCTTGATGTTGGAATCTTCTGCATGCTTGATCTTATAGATCCACATGGAAGAAACAATGGAATTCCCTTCAGGTCTTGGAACTGCATCCTAGATATCATGATCAACTCGTACTCTTTTATCACAGTCTCCTTCCATTTCTTCTCATTTGCTTCTTCATAGATGTAAGGATCTGCATCAATGATGTCACACAATAGTTTTGCATAACAAGAGTATGTCTGAGGAATCTTACTTTCTTTGGAAATATCGTCATAGTTTTCTTCATATTGGATGCTATTTCATGCCCAAGATTGTATTCATCTCTCATGGTGTATCTACCGCTCTCTGTGGTTTGGTCATATCATGATTCTTATATTCTTCTAAATCTCTTTCTTTCGTCATGGTGTCTTTTTCCTTGAGAGCTTCATGTTCCTCTTCATTTCGTTCGATTGAATATTCTATCTGAAACGTCATCACTTGTTCTTCAGAAAAAGTTTCATTCTTCTTTTCTTGTAGGTGATTGTATGCACTCTTTCCTACAATGCAAATTTAGTTGCATGATTAGAAACATTTCATAATTTTCAAAAAAAATTAATAGTGAAAAATTCTAATGTATAAAGATATATGTCACATAGACATGCAGCTACCTTATCCAATTCTACCACATTCATCCATATCCAGTATACATATGGTAACTTTCTAGATGCCTTCCATCTATACCATAACATTATTAGGAGTGAACACTACTCCCAATATGCCAGCAAAGAGGTTTCATTTTAGATAAGTAGCAATGGAATGTTGTACAACACCACATACTACTTACCCATCATATGCAACTTAGTAGTATAATTTTCATAAATGCAGACACTGTAACATGCATAATACACTTCCTAAATCTAGGAACATATCTATGTATACAGATGAACAATATCATTTAAGAAACTAGATACATAGGAAATGGAAATTCAAATACTTATCTTTATTTGTTTAGTAGACTACTTCTTTATCTCTATCTCCTTGCATTGATTACTGGAGTCTCTGACAACATGCTTCTACTTCATTGTCTGATTCTGAGGACCTATGCATATTTTTCCCATGATCATAAATACTAAGCAACTCTTCTTTCATCATAGATCACATAGAACTATGTATTGGTGTTGAATCTGTTTGTAATACAAATGCATTGTTCAAGGTTTAGCTCTAGAAAATTTGTTCGCTATACCTATTGTTGAGGAGGAACCATAGGTTGTGTCATGACTGGTCCTTGTGAATCCACTAAGAAATAAATGCACGGATAGTCGGGTAGTTCCTCTAGAGAAAAAATTTAAAGCCACACATGATGTTAAGGCTTCCAGGTCTGGTTCAATGACCATATTGTTTGGATATATTCCACCTCAAAAATGTGATGCCTCGGTCATTCAAAATAATTCCAAATATCCACTGGTAAATCCATCCATTCTACAGGGAGTTCACGTGACGATGAACATTATGGATAACTTGAAGAAACTGACCTTTTTCTATCATGAGGAAGTTCCATGAAATTCACATATCGAAGTATATGAAATCGATGCAATTGGTGGAATGAGGGCCTATTCAGTTGATACCGATGTATTGGACTCATGGTTTAGATGAGTCAGGAATTGTACCACTATTGTATATGCCCCATTTTGGTCGATATACAGAAGTTAACACATGTATGAAACAATTACTGGTTTGTTTTCATGGGGGGTGTATATGGTTAAATACATGAATATTTGTTGATTTCAACCTCATAGATGCTATTACAGGATTACCTAAGGTATAGGTTGAGTCTAACACCATTCTTTGTTGGCAAGGATAAAGACAAAAGCATTGTTACTCGGATGAAGGAAAAGTATAATATTCCACAGGATAAGTATGACTTTGATATAACCACCATCAATGATCAAGGTGTTATATTCGTAGCTAAATTTTTGTTGAGTGAGATGTTATGCAAAATGTGACCAAACAAGTGCATTGCCGGTACCATCTCTGCAGCAGAGCAATGTGCTGCGAGAGTTCAAATGAGTTCGGTGACATTCCTACTAAATGAGTTATTGCTAACACTATCACTAGTACAAATTGAGGAATTAACTACTAGGTGACTACAAATTCTAGTCACCATAGGTTCTTCAAGTGATTTACTACTAAATATGAGCAATTTTGATTGATCCAACTATAAACAACTAAAATTAACGACTAATTTAGTCACCAGTTAACAAATATGAGTAGATAATATGTGTCAGAATTAAAAATGACTAACATAAACAACTAATTTAGTCACAGCATAAAAAATGACTATTTAGAAGAATATGAATTAGTCATTTATGTTAGTCATTTTTAATTGTGTCATGAAAAATTACAAATTTGACAATGAAGTGTAAATTAAATTTTGTACACCGTAACACCTTCCATTAGTAATATTGGTGCCATGCACCTCGATCTTTAGAGATCCAACAAACCAATTGCGCAAATTTTCTCTTGACCATCTTTACCCCTGCTACACCATTGAAGCAAACTCGACTAAGCATGTTCCAAAGGAAAATTAGGTTCCTACATAAATTATGAATTAGGTACTAGAACCAATACCATATCAATACCTAGCTAGAAGAACCATATTAGTCGTACATCCCCTCAAGAAGAGACCATTCGAATGCGCCTCCTCCACATAGACTTACCAAGTGCATCCAATGCATGGCTAAAAAAACACGTCCACTTTGGATCTGTAGGCTGAAGGTATCATTCGACCCCTTCTCCCCTGTTTTTTGCACTCGATACCCTATTTTTTCATATGATAGGTCGGTTTAGGATCTCGTAGTGACTAGTCGATGCACTTAAAAGGTATGGTTCTTGTCACTCTGATCATGTTCATCACTCCAATCAATAACCAATTGTTATGGATTTTTACAAGTCTCAATGCTACCGGAGTTACTACTTCCACTTTATATTCACAATTATCACCCTCTCTAGCCTATGCGCTCATAACCATATGAATTTTGATCTTTCATCATGGGAAAAGCATGAGCACCCTCCTACAATGCCACTATTTGCAAAGATCACTGGTTTTTGCACATCAACATTCCTCACATGCTCCAAAGGAAAACTAAAGCAGACATTATAAAAAGTGATTAAACTTTGCAAGGAGGTTTACTTGTTGCAAAAGTCATTGTATAGCAGGGGTCAAACGATACTTTCAATCCACAGATCCGACGTTGATGTGTTTTTTTGGCCATGCATTGGATGCATTTGGTACGTTTACGTGGAGGCACATTCGAATGGTCGGTTCTCAAGAGGATGCAAGGCCTTTATCTGTGACTTTCGTCGGTCATCATCTTGAAGCGTATTGATCATATTTTTGTACCGGTTGGAGTCGATGATTTGGCTGAGAAGTGGTGACTACGACCAACTTCCGGGCCAAGTCATCGACTCTATAGAATAGTCCAAAATAAAACTAAACAACTTATACGATAATTATTAAAAAAATACAATATATACCTAATTAACATAATTTATATAATAAAAATAAAACAAAAAAATCTATTCTGCCACCCAACTCTCCATCCACCTCTATTAGGGCATGATGGCAGATTTTCCTGAACCCAATGGAGATTTCATCCTCTAATTCCTTTAATGAATACTTAGCTCGTTGGTGCCAAATAGCCTGTCCAAACTGCGATATCATTGAGGAGATTGGTATGGATATTTACCACGGTTGATGGTTTACAATTTCAGTATTACCATCGTTTCCAAGATAAAACAAAACTGGAGAGAACCTAGAGGCTCGTGAAGAGACGGGCCACAAATTCTACAGCTCTAGCGTCAACATATCCTTATTTCCTTACAAAATACCTGGTAAGTTTCTTGTTTCAGTGTGAATTGATAATTTTTTCCCGATTATAATACTGAAAGTTTCTTGGTTTAGTACGAATGGGTAAATTTTTCTTGAAGAGTAGGTAGCTAGGTTAAAATCACTGATAAGTTTCTTTTTACTTGGAATTTTTATCATTAGCCCGGGCATTGACACTAACCCTACATCACCTCGTCTTGTGTGCTCGCTCCTCTATGGGGCAGGTTACTAGCTCGTGGGTCTCAAGCTGTGTTGATCCAACCGACCACCCGCAAATTGATCTGGAACTGGAGCCCATAGCTTTGCTTTCTTAATATCCGCATCCCACCTAATACCCACCCCATTGAAACCCTCCATATCTATCCTAGGTCCAAGTAGAATGACATCTGTAGAATGGACAGTCCATGTTGAAAATACCATTTTTGTGAGGATGCTCTGGTACAATACACAGTTTCCATAAATATTGATTCCATGAGAAGGGCACACTCCCTATTTACTGTCCAGGTTGTGTGGTACTAGTCTGTAATTCATATCTGCTATTCAAGTTGACTATGTGGTACTATCTTGCAGCTGAGGGGTATGCAATTTTGGAGGTGTTGTAGACAATTTGAAGTTTGAGTAGCTTGCTTTAATGTTGTTTTCCCATATGTCTAGTCCTAGGGGTCCTCAAAAACTAAATAGATTCTCCCACTTGAAATGCTAAGGGAAACTGAACAGGTTATGTGAGGAACACTATTAGTATAATATATTCTTGTGCTCCAAGAAATTCGACTATGAGGCCATAAACAGATACAGTTGGTAGTTGTGGCAAGTGATGAGACTATAATGCCAAGATTAGTTCCACACCGAATGATACTTGAAACATTTCAGTGCTATTAGTCATCCCAAATGAATAATCTTCTTACAATGATCTCATTAAAGCAGACATCCCTTGTAGATATTTTTCTCAATTAAAACTGACTGCAATCCAAAAAAGTTATGAAGATCAACACAAAAATGTCCTTTCCTTCAAGGACATATTCCATTAGCATGATTCTCACTTTGCAAACTTATTTCTTCCATGTGGCTCTTTTGGAATATACGTATTCTTTAGGGTAAATTATGGTTCTCATAAGACCCTGTGTTATAATCATCTTGATTTATGTATGTTTCTTCAACCATGCTTTCAAATGTCCATTTACATTCTTCGTTGTTCAATTCAAAGTCATGCCCGTGGTAAACTGAGCTAGAGGAATAAATTTCTTTGGCCCAAATAGCATAAATTTTCAATAAAACCAAGAACGTAATGCCACCCAAAAGGATTAAACTTAATACAATTGCAATAGAGATGCCATCTACTGCTCTCTTTGTTAGTTGATTCCTTCTAGATCTTGAAGATTCCAATGAAACTTGTGAGCAGGGAGCCAACGGCTTTCCGGAGAGTCCAGGATTTCCCACAAAAGAGATCCAATGCCATTTGGAAGCACTCAATGGAAACTATCCCTGGAGAAAATTATTGGATAAGTTCAACTTATCCAAGCTTCTAAGATCCCCAAACTCATCAAGAACTTGACTGCTAAGTTGATTATTGGAGAGATTGAGAAATTCGAGCATCATTAAATCCCGAAGTGAAAAAGGAATATTTCCAGACAAAAAATTACCACTCAAGTCTAGCATGACTAGCATATTACCAATCTTTCCAATCTCCATTGGAATTGAGTCTGTCAAAGGATTGTATGAGAGCCTCAAGTCATAAAGTTTTTCATAGTTTTTTTATAGAAGAAGGGATTAGTCCAAAAAAGTTATTCTTCTGCAAATAGAGAACATTCAAGGAAACAAGGTTCCCCAGCTGCCTTGGTAAACTACCCCAAAGCTTATTATTGTCAAGAGAAAGAGTGAGTAAACTGGTACAATTCCCAAGCCGGGATGTAATTGTTCCATTAAATTCATTGAAGGAGAGTTTTAGCTCTCCAAGCTCGCAGAAATCACCAAACCATCTAGGGATAGGTCCAGAGAAATTATTATTATTCAGATCCAGATGACTCAAATGCATGCACTTAGCAAGCTCTGCAGGTAACCCACCAATGAGATTATTCCAAGATAATTCCAATAGTTGAGCTCCAACATCTGGCCAATCTCTTTAGGAATGTTGTTGTTCAGTCCATTCCTACCTAGTCGGAGACAGCTTAAACCTTTGGAATCAACCAATTGGGACGGGATTTCCTGAAAAAACTATTATTTGTCAAGTCTAATGTTTTGAGAAAACTTGAACCACAAAGAGGAATTATGCTTCCATTCAATTTGTTGTTCCATAAATTGACATTAGTCAAGTTTTTCAAATGAATCAAGCCTCTAAGAAGAAGTCCTTCAAGAGAATTATTATAAAGAACAATCATCTGCAAACCTTCAAGAATTCCAAAAGATTGTGGTATTGTTTGAGAGCTTATTGCAAGGAGCTTATTTTTTTTATTTCTTCTCCAATACTTCACTTAACTCTTTGTCTTAGAAAAAATATAAATATAAATTTGTTTCCTTGAGTGGATTGCTTCCCTGATAGCTTCAACTCTTTACACATTGTTTATGTTTGTTTGGATAAATGTCCTAATTTTTTTTCCATGAAGGTTAAGGTATATATACATTATATATGCTCCGATGGCTAGGAAGTGAAAGATGTACGAGAAATACGCTAGCAATTGTCTTAATTTAGCAGTGGATAGTGTTTTCAGGTTGTTTTCCAATGGAATGGCCTGAACCAATACATAGTGTCTAGTGTCTTGCAGAGAGCGGCATCAATTGTGTGCCTTTGAGATACATGAGACCTGATGATGAGAAATCTTTAGAACAAAAGCTTGTGGAAGAGGGGATACCCATCATTGATATCTCCGATCTCTATGACGAATGATGGAGAAATACTGTGGAGTAAATATCAGATAATATAGAGACTGGGATGCTTCCAACTGATAAACCATGGAGTTTCTCCAAAGCTTCTCATGGTCGGACGTGAGGTATCGAGAGAGTTCTTTGATCTACCATTAGAGGAGAAGTAGAAGCACACAAATGATCCTCTAACTTATGTTGGATATGGCAGTCGAATTGGTGTGCAGAAAGGTGCTATTCTCGACTGGGGCCAGTGATTACTTTTTCCTCCACTTTTTTCCTCTTTCCATATGAGAGGAGCACAAATGGCCATCCAAACGAGAGGAATATAGGTGATTAAATAATAGTCAGTGTGACCCGTTTTATTCAATGACGCAATTTCATGCTTTTATTTGGACTAATTAGTTTCATTAGCACACCTACATAGTTTGTGGTTGGATTTGGTCGACGGAGATTGAAAGATAGTTATAAAATGGAGCTGAAGTAGAAAATACCCTAGGAAACTTTCACTGCAAGCCTCCTGAAAAACCTCTTGTATTACAGCCTCATCTTGAATACAATAGGGCAGTTTTTCAAATTCAACTTTGGGACTGTAGATGTTGACATGCACCCTACACAAAATCCATTATCCCTCTTATTCCAAGAGGATGAGCTCTCACCATTCTTGATTTGCAGATATCTAGGATGCGGCCTAATCCTCACATTAGCTAACCTAAAAAATCTTCATTGCTTCTCTGCACAGGATGGTATTCATATGACTTCTGTAATAGGGACAACATGTCTATATAATTCCTTCATTTGTATCCCTATACATCAGGCTTTACAGGATCTAATTTTTCCAAATGTTGCTCAAAATCCGTCTATAAAGTATGCACAATAAAATGTCAAAACAGTCCCTAATGTACTGCCTTAGCTACTGAGGTAGGCCAGCAAGCTCACACAAATTTTCATTGCTAGAAATAATGCCTCCAAATGCATGTGAATGAACTTTGAGGTGTAATATGACCTATCCCTACTATTCTTATGGTTACATCTAGAGCTTGAATAATCTTAGTCTTTTTTCCATTTTTACCTTAGGGACATTGTGTCACATACATGGAGTGAAAATTAACATTATCTCCTCGGGAATCTCTGATTTTCCATGGACTGTATCATAATGGTTTTGCACTGAAACATTTTGTTGCTAACATTCTACTCTGACATGACGAACTGTTATTTGTTGAGTTCATTAAAGGTGAATAATTATGTTTTTTCGCAATTCTATGGGATGCATTATTAGGAAATTACATCCTGCAAAGAGGTAAATGATGCATGGAACTTTATGTAGAACATGTCAATCCGCTCTAGCTGATGTAGGTGGTGAACATAATGGACAACCATCAAATGGTTGGAGAGGGTTGTGCAACATTGCATCATACAGGCCTTACTTCAATGTGGGCACACATGTTGTGGTCGAAAGAATTATTGGTTCATTGTATCCACGCCAAGCAGACTTTATTGAAAAGATTGCCCATAATTCTGATATGTAAGTTTAAAAAATGCTTCTATAAGATTCTGCAGTGAATGTAGATATTTTTTTGAATGATTAAAGTGTTTCCAGACCAGTTCAATTAAAATTGATTTTTATATAGTTTTCTTTCTCTTATTTAAATGGTAATGATGGTTTTTCTCCCATAATTGTGCATGATTTATGGGTATTGTCATCTTAGCAGAAGGAGTTATGTATTTCAAAATTCCAGGTTTAAGGAGTTTTTTTCACCAAATTCTAGGTTAGCAAAGTTCATTATTTTGTATGTTTTTAATGTCAACAGCTGAAACAATCTTTTGGTAGGATAGTCTTTGCTCTTCAATACACCTAAATAAAACCTTTCAATAAACTGTTTGTGACTAGCTATCACCGATTTCATCCATTTTGTAGTTTGAAAAAAATTTACATATATTCTTCAGGTTCATACAATTTAGAAAAACATACATACCCACAACTAAAGATTAGCATGTATTTGTAACTAGTGTACCGTATTCTTTTCCTTTCTTTGCCAGTTAAGAATATGGATAGGGCCAAAGTTCCATTATTCATTGTACCACCTACCCTGTACTATGGTTTCCTTGAAAAAAACAGTTGCTTTTGCTTCTTTTGATGCTTTCTAACTAATGATCAGCAATTGCTCTTATAAATTACTATTATGCTTTCTTGTTTGGTATAATTATTTTCATTGGATCCTGGAAAATTATTTCCAAATTAAGTATTTATTTGAATTTCTCTTAGCCTTTTTAAAATGGCCTCCACAGATTTTGATCAATTTTGAGAGAACTCACTCCGAAGTCTTCTCGAACAACTAACTAGATCCAAATGAACTGACTGTACTTGACTGCGGTTGCTGCTAAAGAACAATCTTGTGGGTGTGGGTATGGTGGGGTGAGATTTTGGGTTGGAACAATATTTTGGTAGGCCAGTCTTTGTTCTTCAATACACCTAAATCAAACCTTTCAATAAACTGTTTGTGAGTAGCTATCATCGATCTCATCCATTTTGTAGTTTGAAAAAAAAATACATATATTCTTTAGGTTCATACAATTTAGAAAAACATACATGCCCATAGCTGAATATTAGCATGTATTTGTAAATAGTGTACCGTAGTATTTTCTTTTCCTTTCTAGTTAAGGATATGAATAGGGCCGAAGTTCCATTATTCATTGTACCACCTACCCTGCACTATGGTTTCCTTGAAAAAAACAGTTGCTTTTGCTTCTTTTGATGCTTTCTAACTAATAATCGATAATTGCGCTTCTAAATGACTATTATTCTTTCTTGTTTGGTATAATTATTGTCATTGGATCCTGGAAAATTATTTCCAAATTAAGTATTTATTTGAATTTCCCTGAGCTTTTTTAAAATGGCCTCCACAAATTTTGATCATTTTTTAGAGAACTCACTCCGGAGTCTTCTTGAACAACTAACTGGCTCCAAATGAACTAACATTGCTTGATTGCGGTTGCTGCTAAAGAAGAAGCCTCTTCATAATACAATCTATCCTACTCTATACATCTTATTGTTTGCTCAGAAAAAATGACTCTATGCCCTCCATCTACTCTTGGTATTGTCTAATAATAAGAAGGAGAAGCTACAAATGGAATACTTGAACTTGGGGTCAGGGAAGAATTTGATTTTCCATCGTCCTGACTATTCTGGGAAACAACCAATGAACCCTGAGATAATACCACCTGAGATGTAGGAAAAGATATAGATCCATTGGAAGCATGCATTGTCAACCTGCTAGTTTCATCAATCTCCTCTAAAACATGGCTCTTCCACCTCTTTCTAGGTCTCTGCTCAATAATCAACTATATATCAATTACCATGCCACCTTTTTGGGCTTCCATCTTATCATCAGTAACAACAAAAGGAATAGTAGTTCCAATCATAGTAGAAGAAACATAAGGAACCGGACCTGTAGTCATTTTATGAGGCACACAAAGTGGTAATGAACTCCTATCATTAAGGGTTTCATGAATAGGTTTGGACACAATAAAGGGAGAAAATGACAATTCAGACTCAGATTTTGCTCGAGGAGTTACCCAGGGTAAACATGGACTACAAGAAGTCCAGTAAGATATTTTTTCCATTGCATACTTTCTAAGCTATGGGGTTAGAGAAATATGCCTTGATGGAGTGATTTGGGGAGGATCCAGGTAAAGGTTCCTTGCAACACTGGTTAGTTGAACTCCCTCGTGAATGGGAGTTGGCATATTCCATACAGGAGATGGAAAACTAAATGGATATGGTAAACTCATAATGGATGATGGATTGTTCATGTGCCCAACCCTCCCCATATTAGGATAAATTTCCAATATAATCCTTGAAGAATGAATTTTTGCAGCTGCTAAATCAACTGACCTCGTGCCCATAACTCTTGCATCAGACAAACTTGGAGCAGGACTCACAATCTTGTGGGTGTGGGTATGGTGGGGTGAGATTTTGGGTTGGAACAATATTTTGTTAGGCCAATTTCTTCTCTTCAATACACCTAAATCAAACCATTCAATAAACTATTTATGCATAGCTATCACCGATTTCATCCATTTTGTAGTTTGAAAAAAAAATACATATATATTCTTCAATTTCATACAATTTAGAAAAACATACATACCCACACCTGAAGATTAACATGTATTTGTAACTAGTGTACCATAGTATTTTCCTTTCCTTGCCATTTAAGGATATGGATAGCACCAAGGTACCATTATTCATTGTACCACCTACCCTGCATTATGGTTTCCTTGAAAAAAATAGTTGCTTTTGCTTCTTTTGATGCTTTCTAACTAATGATCGACAATTGCTCTTCTAAATGACTATTATGCTTTCTTGTTTGGTATAATTATTGTCATTGGATCCTGGAAAATTATTTCCAAATTAAGTATTTATTTGAATTTCCTTGAGCCTTTTTAAAATGGCCTCCACAAATTTTGATCAATTTTGAGAGAACTCACTCTAGAGTCTTCTTGAACAACTAATTGGCTCCAAATGAACTGACTGTGCTTGACTGTGGTTGCTGCTAAATAAGTAGCCTCTCGAGAATACAATATAGCCTACTCTATACAGCTTACTGTTTGCTAAAAAAAAATGACTCTGTGCCCTCCCTCTTCTCTTGGTATTGTCTGATAATAAGAAGGAGAAGGTACAAATGGCATACTTGAACTTGGGGTCAAAGAAGAATTTGATTTTCCACCGTCATGACTATTTTGGGAAACAACCAATGAACCCTGAGATAATACCACCTGAGACGTAGGCAAAGGTATAGAACCACTGAAGGCAGGGATTGTCAACCTGCTAGTTTCATCAATCTCCTCTAATACATGGCTCTTCCTCCTCTTTCTAGGTCTCTGTTCAACACTCAACTATCTATCAATTCCCATGACACATTTTTGGGTTCCATCTTATCATTAGTAACAACAAAAGGAATATTAGTTCCAATCATAGTAGAATAAATAGAAGGAACCAAAGATGTAGTCATTTTATGAGGCACAAAAAGTGGTACTAAACTCCTATCATTAAGGGTTTCATGAATAGGTTTGGACACAACAAAGGGAGAAAATGACAATTCAGACTCATATTTTGCTCGAGGAGTTACCCAGGGTAAAGATGGACTACAAGAAGTCCAATAATTTTTTTTTCCCATTGCATACTTTCCAAGCTGTGGGGTTAGAGAAATATGCCTTAATGGAGTGATTTGGGGAGAATCCTGGTAAAGGTTCCTTGCAACACTGGTTAGTTGAACTCCCTCGTGAATGGGAGTTGGTATATTC
>LPNX010617057.1:385348-406928 GCA_001517045.1 Pseudotsuga menziesii | reverse complement strand
TTAGAGCTGAGAAATTCTGTTTAGCATCTTTTGCAGATGACAGAATAGAAAGTTTTTGTATGGTTATATGTGGATGGTGCGTGTACCAGGGCCAAGTTACAAAGAAAATACTACAGGAACTAATTAGTACCTCAGCAGGGATGTTGCAATGATGTCACACACTTTACGTCCAGCTCTAGTTATGAAGGCACATTAAATTCAAATCTAGACCATTTGATGGCGTTAACATCTTCAGTGTATAATAATTTATCCTCCTACGATTGTTTGGTCCCAATGCAAAGTTCCTTGAGTTGAGCACAGGAGTTGCTGCAAATGCACATGTGTAACCTTGCATCTGTAACTGTCATGAATGAGATGTATGGCGGCTAGTCTATACCAAATTTGGAGGTTTTTTTTTATAAAAAAAATTCACGTCCGTCGCTTAAGTGATGGTTATAGATGTCGCTTATTCGACGCTTGATGTTTATTTCTGTTGCTTAAGCGACGCCTGTGTATTTTAAAAATACAATACCGTCGCTTAAGCGACGCCTGGATCTGTCGATTAAGCGACACCTATGTCCGGGAGGTGTCGATTAAGTGACGCCTGTAGGTGTAAATGTTGTTAAAAAAAAATTGCATCGTCGCTTAATAAGTGTCAGATAACCGATGATGTACATTCAACTGACGGTTACTTAGGTGTCAGATAACCAACGACAAGTTTCCGACGCTTATAAAAAAACCAAAGTGTCGTACATGCGACAGGGAAGTGTCGAAAATCCGACATGACGGCCGTCGGATTTTTGGTCGAAATGTAGTAGTGTTTAATGCCTCAGAACTTTATTGTGTGGCTTCATCCCACAATAATGGGGTGTATTGCTTAAGAAAGTGCATGAAACCCTTAGATATCTTGGCATAGTTTACTACAAATTGTCGAAGAAAGTTAGACTTTCCTTGCAGAATTTGCAATTTCCTGATGGATCGAGGAGGAGGAAGATTGACAATCGCCTCAACTTTTAAAGGATTCACATGTATACCTTTATTCAAAACTATGAATATGAGTAATCACGTCGACTCAAAGAAAAAAGACACACTTATGGGTATTTAAGAGGATCTTGTAATGTCTGCATCATTCAAAAATTAAGAGAATATGATTTGGATGGTCCTTCCTCTTTCGAGAATGGGAAGGCAGATCATCTAAGTATCATTCAACAATGTGCGTAATGTTGTGGAAATCAAAGTTCATTTCTCGCTGAAAGGTTGCTACGAATTTTTTTAAGACAAAAGGAATCTTTTTATATGCAAATGTACCCCAAGGACAAATCAAGGGTGTTTTTTTGGTCTTCCAGTTTGATTTGAATATGGTTGTAGCCTGAAAAACCATCCATAAATGAAAACAACTCACTACCTTCACAAGAATCAATGATCTAGTCAATAAATGGTGTGGGTTAATTATCCTTGGGACAATATTTGTTTAAATCATGAAAATATGTACAGACGTGAATGGTCCCTTGTTTCTTGTCTACTCGAATGGGATTGGATACCTATTCTGTTAGAGAGATCAGGTATATAAATATGGATTTCCACAAATTTTCCACTTTATCCTTGATGACTACCTCTTTCCACGGATTTATAGGTCTAAGCTTTTGTCGAACATGTTTGACATTAGGGTAAGTTCGGATTTCATGTTCTACAATTGATGGATCGATTCCTGGCATCTCCTCATATGAACAGGAGAATACATCACGAAATTCCTTCAGGAGAACAGTTTGCACCAATATGTAAGGATTTGTATTTGGAAATCTCTTCAGGAGAACAGTTTGCACCAATATGTACATTTTCCACAACATCCATTTTTGTAGAGATATTGATCGAGATTTTGGTGGATATTTTTAAGATGTTCCCCTCGGAAAATATCCCCTCCTTTGGATAAGGATTGATGGGAATATCAACACCTTCCACTAGTCTCACATGGAACTAAGAAATTTCTATATTGCTTAGTTTTGAAAGAAACAAAGACTTGTGATGAAGGTCTTCACAAATTGTTTCAGGTCCAACATGCCTTCTAGAATGTCTTTGTCATATGGAAAAACCATATCTAAACAATCATAATAATTTGTAGAGTTCTCTACCCATTCGGGAAAGTAGGATTCACCTAAATCCTCAAAAACTAGAGGAGTCATGATGGAATCACTAGAAACATCAAATATATCTTGATAAGATACATATGTTGCTAATAGGGGAACTTAAGGTTCTTCTTGAAAAGGGAGGACCCAGGGGTCAGTTCTATCTGTGGAGATATTCTTCCCAACACTGATTGAACCAAAGTAATTTATGGGAGATGGTATATAAAATGTGCCCATTAATGATGTATACATTCCAACTCCCAAAATTTCATTTGTTGGGCACGACTGATCAATCAAGGGTATGGTATACTTAGTGGTCTCCTAACAACCCTTCCGAGTATAAGTTAGCTAGTCAACTATCACCAAATTTCCTTCATGTGGAAACAAAAGGAATTGAAATACAGACAAAGGAATAATGCACATTTCATATATCCGTCTTCTCCCCAAAAGTAGATTGTATTCCAAAGGAGAATCAACCACTTCGATTTCAATGGAGACGACTTTCTCTGCCAACTTTATTTCAAAATATGGAAAGATACCATGTGGATAGAAAGACATTCCATATAATGTAGTCAACAAAGTATTTGATGAGACCAACTCAAGGGATCCCAGAGCTTTCCAATAAGAGATCAACATCACACATGTGTATGCACCTTCTTTAATCAGCATTCGTCCAATGGTTTTTCCACCATGGACGATATCAATATAAAAGGCCACATGGTATGGTAGGCATGGTTTAGCTAGATAAATTAAACTTAGCCAAGATGTTTGGGATAAATATTCTAAAATATAGTAGTTTGAAGATGCCCTCACATTAGTGTTATGAAATGGCTTCTTAAAGACACCTTTAGGTATTTTAGGCATAGGTTCGGTCAGTTTATCAATTGTAAGTGGGGCTGAAGATTAGGCAATTGACTTATATTTTATTTAAGCCTCCAATTCATAATTTGTTTCTCTAGTATGTAACAAAGTACTGGATCAGACCATATTACTATAAGACTGGTCAATGGCAGGAGCACATGGTGTTTCCCCAGCATCTTTTGAACCAAAAGTTGCATTCTGTCCTTGGAGAAATGGATACTTCAGGACGACTGATTGTTTTTGTTTTAGAAAATTATGTGCTTAATCTATCAAGGGGCATTGGTAGGTCAAATGGTCTCTTTGACACAACTTTCAAGGAAATTTGGCCTTCTTCTTCTATTTTTTACTCCCTTCATCATTATTCCTGGGATTTTGTTTTTTGGTTCCCCTCACCCTTATTCCCTTTGTTCTTTTTCCGACTGGGATGTTGAGTGGAATTTTGGGAAGATTGTTCTGAATAGACATTAGAATTTTGAAGAGAGGGGGTGGCATCCTTGGCTGCCTCCACTACAGATTGCTTCAATGATAGCTCATGGAGCTGCTTAGCCAGTGACTCTATAGTGGGTGTGTTTATTGAACCTACCACACCATCAACATGGGGTCCAGGATTGGTTTTGGAAAATTCTTTATTAGTTCTCAACGCCTAAGGGATAATCTCATAAAGAATCCAAGATTGATCATAGATCAAATCTAGTTGTTGGGAACTGAGACTGGTTTCTTCTTCTGTAGTCACTCTCGATGTGAAAATGTCTTTTGAAATATAAGGCAATAAGGACTTCAAAAAAAATTACAATAATAATTTGGGAGGAATATTGGCTTTCATAAGCCTCTTTTTCCTTCTCAACTCATGAATGTGATCAGATATATGAGTGGCCTTGTTTTGTTGAAAGGTCGACAAAAGGTCTGTGTCAACATCATACCAGATAGGAAGTTGAAAGTGATTCAAAAACATAGTTTCTAAGTCAATGAAACTACTGTATGCGTCTGACGGGAGTTCAATGTACCACTTTTCCACTACACTAGTCAGTGTTCGTTGAAAAAGCCTCAACCGAATGAAATCATCGTTTAGTGATTTGGAAGAGAACCATAAAAGGAATGTCGTGACATGGTCACCTGGGTCCTCATGATTTTTTCCTTCAAACTTATGAATGTCTAAAGGTAATTTAATGGGTATAGGTGGCCAAGTTGGATTATGGCACATGGGACCATTTGTTAGTTTTGATAAATATGGAAAGTTTAAAGTTTTCAGAAAGGGAACTCTTGGCCTAACCAGATTTTAGTATTGAGGATTCTAGAGCGAGGAAGTACCTACACCAGGGATCCCAAAAGAGAGGTTAGGTTTTCCCCTAGCCACTGGTTGTGATCTAGTAGCATTGTTTTTAAAAGTATTCCACCCACATGCTAAAGTATTACTAACATACGGTGTGTAGTAAGTTTTTCAGCTAGTTCCAGATGAAGATGGAGTTACAAAAGTAGGAGTTGGGATTCCCCCATTGAACAATGAGAAAGGAGAGCTCCCAAATAGAATAGTCGAGACTTGACTAGATATGGAAACTTAATCCTGTAAAGGGGTTTTGGTTTCCAGATGACACACCAACATAAGTTGTTGATGGACCTACGTAAGGTGCGAATGGAGGAATGTTCCCTCCATTCCACAGAAATCCTTGAACAAAAGAAGTGGACCCAGTATGACCACTTTGAGTATTTTGTAGGAAGGAAGAAGAAGTAAAATGTGCAATGGGTATCCTAGTAACCACACCACTAGGATGACCAGTAATGTTTGAAGGTTTTGATATGCTAACCACTCAAGCATGAGGAGAAAGTGCAGTTGAAAAGTTCAAAGAAACTACAGGTGCAATAGATGTATTAGGCCTTGGATTAATCACCAGTGGAGGAGAGACTACGCCAGCCATCATGGATCAAGTGGGGGTAGACATGCCTTCTCATGAACTAGAAATACCTAAACTCAAAGGAACACTAGACTTAGGTGAACTAAAAGGACAAACTTGAACTAACACAGGGTCACTTAAATCAGTGAGAGGTGCATTATAATTTCTGGAAAACTCATGAGGTTACAGATCTTCTATCTCTATTGATGGAGCGTATTTCAAAGTATACCTAAGTTATAGTTCACCTAGAACTTCACTAACACACATCAATTCAAAACAACAATTTGTGTCTAGTCTCTTCCTTTGAGGTGGCAATGGAGGCTCTACTGTTGAAAGTGGAGGAAGGTTTTGCAACCTTTTATACCTACAGGGAGGTTGGTCCTCCACAGCTAAAAATTTAGACCATGCACATAAAGGACAATCTATATCAGAAGAAAATGATTGACCACAATAAAAAATATCCTAAGTATCACAAACACAGGAAGGATATAGATACACCTTCCAATGGAACATTTGGGATGATTAGGGACCATAACAAACCAATGAATATCAAAGAGTAGTTACTTGGTGTCTCATGATGAATTCTCAGGGTGCAAGCCTTTGAACCACCAAACCTCCCTCCCAAATTTTCAACCAAGGTTAACTCCCAAGTCCACCCTAGGTGCAATGGAAATAGCCTTCCACTTCCACCTATGTAAGAACCTAAGAGTCTAGATACTAAGGCTACCAAGCTTACAACGAGATTCATGAGAAATAGTTGTAGGTATAAATGGTGTGCATGGGTAGGGTAGCTAATCATGAAATTCTAGGAGCACTGGCACCTCACAGGGCCCAAAACATGGTACTGAAAGAACCCTCGTATGCACAACAATAATTTTTTATGCTTGGACAAAATATTGGAGGGGTATCTCCACAACTAAGCCCTCACACGACCTCATGCTTAACTCATGTGTGAGAACATTTCTAGTTGATCTATTGTAAACTTGGGTTTAACTAATGATTGGCCACCAAGTCTGAGTTCAAATGCTCTTGGGTAGTTAAAAAGTTCCCTAATCCAAGAACCTAGCCTAAGCTAGTTGATGTAGAACCTAAAAAAGAAAAATATTGCTAATAAATTTTAAATTGCGCGTTCTTTTTAAGGTTGATATTACTCAAGGTGGAGAAAGTGAAACTCATTATGTTTTGACTCAACATTGAAAGAAAAGATGATGTAAAAAATTTAAAAAACAAAGGCTAATAAGAATATTTTTTCCTTTTTCTTTTTTGAAACAAATGAAATTTCTAAACAACTTTTAAACACAAGACTTTTTTATATTTTTTCTTTTCTGAAAATAATGGAAAAACAAGAATGTAATGAGCCTAAGCTAGAGATAACTATGCAACTACCAATGCTTTGTTTTTTTTCTTTTCAAAAAATCAAAACTTGATGCAACTAATGCAACTAAGCAAGCTATACTAACTTTAATATGTATAAATGCAAGAAAGAAAGTTCAGATCTTTAAAATGACAAACTTTAACAAGAATTGTAAAGATGACCTAAAACCCTACTTGGGCTGAACTACCAACTTTGAAATACAAGTAGGTCAAAAACTTTGTAAAAGTGACACATTCAGACCACTACCAAAGAAATCATATGTAGAAAAGTGTACTAGAGGAACGACAAAATCCAACAACTCATAGAGACACTTGCACTTGAACCAATAAGGCCAAGAAGGAAAGACCTAAATAAATTGAACATGAAAATTCAAACCTAACCCCCTCAATAAGAACTTGTACAACAAATAGAAATAAACTACACTTAGTAACAAAACAACATGATCCAAGGAAGAAACCCTACAAGTGTATAAAAAGTACATGGACAAACCATAGAGAATGGACAACTTCTACAGGAAATCGCACCTGTTATAACAACATCCCATGAATGAACTGCAACTGTCAACACAACAACCCACGAATATAGCTTGGAATTCGTGACTGTATTCACAACAACCAGTGAATGGTACTAAAAGTTTTCAAAATAAAAAAATTAACATACCAGGGATCCTAAGCATAAAACAAGACTGAATCAAAACAAGATATAAGCAGATCACTACAAAAACAAGAAGAGTGAAAACTGAACTGGAAACTCTATTGGAAGGGACCCACAACAAGAAATACTCCTGAGTGGAGTCCCTAGTTCTGTTGTTTAGGGATTCTAATTTATGACATAGGGCCCTAGGGTCACCAACATACTAAGTTTTGAATTGTAGACATATAGAATTATAGAAACATTTTAGAGGGAAATAGGATAGAAAGAGAATGTACCTTACTACCAAAGGTTGATCCAAGACTTGTCCTTTTCTCCAAATGCTTCTCAAGCTCCAGGTCTTCAATACGCGCAAAAGAGATTGATATCTTTCCACAGAGATCTTAGTTGTTATATATGGAAAAATGAAAGATAATAATTTAATATAAAGATAAATAGAAACACTTTCATAATGCATAACAATAAGAACAGGAGTACACAAATCATGGAATAAAATCACTCTTTATTCATAAGTAGCATGGAATATTACAACCCTGTCTAAGAAAATCCTCTCTATTGACCAGGAATAGAGTTCTCCTTCTCCTTTCTCCAATTTATTCCTCTAGCATAACCTTGCTCTTCTAACTTGCCTCCCCTATCCTCTACCCCTCCCCTCTATTTAAACTTTCTGATCAGGAGGATTTATGAGGCTTAGGTTAGTTAGGGAGGTTGGGGAAGCTATGATTTTGAACTCAACTATCACTAACTAATCATGTTTTATTTTTTTAACTTTTGTCTTAAGGTATTCATGGGTGCATATATAGGCAACTCGAGAATGATCCATGACTCTTATAAAATAAAACCCGTGAATTCAATATTTGATCATCGATTCGCGGTTTGCATATGGCGGTACCCATGAATGACACATGAATTGCAATGAGAGAAGTCTCGAATGCAATACAAACTCCTTTAAAAGCATGGGTAAGGCTAAAGGAAGTAATGTGCATTAAGGCTTCCCTTCATCTATATTTTTCAGTCTACTTCAATCCATAATGTCCTTTTGTGTACGGACATGCTCATTGTCAGTACTCGGATGAAGAAGTGGCGTTTCATAGTATAACACGGGGGTCTTAAAATTTTCTCCACATATGGGGGCTAGGATTCCACAAGTGAGAGAAATGAAACGAGGGACTAAGGGAGAGATGACCCTAATGACCTATTAACCTAAGTCATCATCCTTACTTAGAAGCCTTAGATAGTGATTTTATCCTAATGTCCTTAAATCCATTTTTATGAGAGTGGTCTGATAAACCTTTATTGATTATTGTTAGATCTTTGAATTAACTAGTTTTATTCAATGGTTTTAATTTCTTTTGCTAGTATATTATTCCCTTTCACTCCCATATTGGTCTAATTGATGTAGTTCATGAAATTGGTGTGGTTTGGGAACTTTAAGATTTATTAGGAATTAATTCAATCCAATAGAGTCCCATTTGTGACTTTAAATAGGAGTGTTGCTTCAAGCAGTGAATTCAATCCACTGCAGTGTTGTTGATATCTAAAATACTCCTAAGAAAAAGGTGCGAATGAAAGGAATATGAAAATGATCATTAGTTTCAAGAAATATTGAAGTTTGTAGATTTGTATTTGAGTTTTATTCATAGATTGAAAATTTAATTAGAAAGAACTAGTTGAGCTTGATTCAACACATATTTTGCATGTACATCATAATATTACAAGCCCCGGGTTGATAATTAAATCATTGGATAAATAAGTAACATAATTTTACCCCAACAATTATAATATCATCGACTTGAATTAGAAAGGGAAAAGTGGATTACTCATAAGTTCCACAAGGCAATTTCTCAACATCCATATAAAAGCTTAGGTATTGATTTTAGAGGATCATTCTAGCCATCATCTTCACTATCCTGAATGTTGGTACATGAGAGAGAAAATCCAGCACTACCATACCACTCTTCCAACTACCATAGGGAACTGGTGCTAATGTGTGTGGTTTCCTTGTGAAAGGAACCTATCCTGTACTTGAGATCCTTATATTCCTAACATAAATATTCCTTGTTTATCATGTACTAGAGTACTAGAAGGGAATTGGAATAGCATGAGAGGTTACATATCGAATCCCATTCCTTGTGTTGTGTAGGTTGCTGGGGGGGGGAATGTTAGGGCTTGGCATAGTTGTAGAGGGGTATCCAACACCAAAGGGTTGTATTAGTGGTGAATGAGTAGAATTATTGAGAATATTCACCCTTATCCATTGATATCCCCAACTCACCTTCCTGGACAATTCAATATATTTGAATGGAATGATCCCTAGGGAAAATATTTCAAGCCATGCCTCGTAATGGAATTTTTAAAATTGAAACACATGAGTTTAATTGGTAAAATTGTCCCCATGAAATCACCAATATCAAATTCATGAGATATCGATATTTGACCTGAGGATTTAAGTCTAGTGCTTTAAATTGAGCCAAACAACCTCATCCAAAAGAATTCCTACTACAACCAAACCTATATGGTCAATGACTCATGGATAAGGGAATAATTGGCATTGTCATATTGAGATGAATCCAATGGAGTACATTATTTATAAATTTGACTCGCATATATCGATTTGTTTCAAAATGTAGCTCACCTTCATGGATAATTACAACACTTGACCTATTGCTGGAAAATGTAAAATGTGCCTTAGAATAGCATGTTACCTATTTGAACATATGAGTTTTTTTAGGACCATGATCCCTATGTATTCATCAAGGTTGTTTACATGAGATATCAATATTGACCAAAGAATCCAAATACAATCCTTTATCATTGATCCAAATGGCCTTGTCCAAAATAATTTCTTGTACAACCCCATATGGTCAAGGAATCAAGAACAACAATGTCATTGGTACTAGGAATAAATACTCACTAAGGGTACTTATTTTTAGACGTAGAATGTGAGTAGTTTTGATTCCTCGTCTTTCACTAAATAATTGACATAGATAATATTTCATCTAGAACTAAACAAATTAAAAAATTCATTAATATAAAAAAGAACCCCATAGTTATATAAAATTGAAGAGTGGTATTAATAGTTAAATTATATAATAGTGATATTATACATTACCTTATAATAATGAAAAAATAAAAAATGAAAATTAGATTAACATAAAACAAAAATATAAATCTTTCAATCCATTTATTTTTGTTTTCGTTATCCACACCTGTTAGCCATGAAATCTTGAACAATTCAATTGAGAAACACAATAAAACAAGGTTTAAAAGTATAGTGAAGTCTTTGGACATCAAGCTTCATTTTCCATGTTTTGTTGGCCATCAAACACTATAGAAATCCATGTTGAGTATGGTTGTCATTGATGTCAAAGAAATTCAGTAATTGAAAAGGAATAATAAAGGAAGTGATGAAATGGAATGGATGATGATGTGGCATGTCTGATGAGGTTGGAGACACACATGATGGTGTTCTGATGCTATCATAAAGTAGGTGTTGCAATCTGACATCATTCTGGAAAAGTATGGCTAAGCGGAGTCAAAAGAATTATAATGCTAAGTTTCTATGAAGTGAATATTTAAATGTCCCATATCATAAGAGAGAGAATATCAATGGTATAGAATGGTTTCTTCAATGCCAAGGTGAAAGCTTGTTAAAGCTCTGGGAAGACTATTGCGGAATTCATTCTTTGAGAATTTATGAAAAGTGAATCTGCAACTCGCAATATGCAATTGTGGAATAAGTTTTGTGGAAAGGGAATTGCGGAAGTAGTTTCGATAAAAGTTGAAAAGAAGACCTATAATCTACAATCCATAATTGTGGAAAGGTAATTGCGGAAAGAGTTTCGAAAAAATTCAAAAAGCAGACCCACAATCCACAACCCGCAATTGCGGAAAGAAGGTGTTCCCACATATTGAGGAAAGATTGTTGCATAAAGATAAATGCAGAAAGGATAATTGTGCAATATTGAATTCAGAAAGGTAGTTGCATAAAGGAGCGTTGTAGACACCACTTTACGGAAATTGAATTGTGGAAAGAGAGTTTGCAGAAATAAAAATGTGGAAAGTTCGTTGAAGAAAAGAAATTCCAAAAGGTTGCAATTGATAAATTTAAACAGAGTTAAAAATAATCAAACAAAGAAGTAAGGAAACATGTTTGATGAAGAGGCACATTTAATGAAGTGATGTGTTTGATGAACAAGCACAACTCCATATTGAAAGGGTGCAGTTGTGAAACTCCAAAATGAAGAGATGTGTTTGTAAACAAAAATGAATGATGTTAAAGGTATTTATAAGAAAGATTTCGAGTTTATAAAAAGTGTCTCTCCAGTCTAGATCCATGCAACGAAAGTAGTAGAAGACAAAGACCAAGGAAGTGATGAGAAACCAGTGATAGTATTGAAAACATAAGAATATCTAGAATTCGGATAAAAACATATTAGGGTAGCAGGGTGGCGCCAGGGCAGGCTTCAGGCCTACAAGGGGGTCATAGTTTCCTTCCAGTGGTAGATGACAAATAGGGTATNGGGGGGGGGGGGTGGGGGTGAATAAGTTGTATACAATTTTTAACAATTCTCTTTAAATACAAATTACTTCTTTTTTGAAAACTTAAACCAATTGATCAATCACATGAAATGGACAGAGACACAAAATATTCATGAGGAAACCCATAAAGGGAAAAATCTCTTCTTCTTATCGATAGAAAAATAAGAAGGCAACTCAGTTACATCATATTTTATCTGAGCAATAACTCATATGAGGCTACTACCTCAGGAAACTACCTCTTTGTTTTCAACTCCTACTGAAAGATAGCTTATATTATCTAAATACAAGAATCAACTTGTAAATATATTGTTAGTCTCCCTAGCTCCTCCCTTACTCCCTGTAGAATCAATTAAAACTGTCAATACTCTGCCAATACCAAAACCAAAACTATATGTTAATACTCTATCAAAAATTTGCCAATATCAAAACCAAACCTGCCAAAGAAACTGTGTTAATACTCTGTCAAAACTCTTTATCAAAAACATTCTGTCAAATCCAATTGAGTCAAAATAAAATTGTCTCTATCAAATGAACTTTGTAATGATGTCTCAACCATATTCATTTATACAAACTCATAACTTCAATGCTCATTCTTAGTGATATAATTTCTTTACACACAGATCCTACAAACTTTCCATCTTATTTTCAATATTCAATTTGACTACTCTCTTCATGTATTGACCAACTAAAAATATATGAGAACACAGAGGCATTGTATTTTATTTCAATGAACTATTCAATACTTTCTCTGTCTCAAATATAATTTCACTTATTCATAAAGTGTGAAATTCAAAACATACCATATTGAATTACACAGACAACTCATTGTTGTTCTCTGAGATATTTTGTGATCCGTGTGCATTATCAAAACACTTCACATTCTCTGCTTTGTCTGGAGCCTTCATTGTTTTTAAATACCAAGACCTTCTATGTGTTTTTATTCCAATCTATTGCATCCTTCGTTGTTGTTCAACACTTCTATGCGTTTCCAATCTCAATCCTCTTTCTTCACTATTACAGAGTATTCTCAAATTTTTAAATTGTCTTTCCTGTGCATACACAACCCTTCTTTATATTACAACGCATACTCTCAACCAATTAGCTACGGTTATAATTGTGTCAACCACTTCTTCAATCATTTGGGAGTAAATACAATTAATTGTTTTGTCAACGTTGAGCATCGTTAATAAACTAGGTTATTTTTTAACAATGTTTGAAATCAAGTTAAATGATAGCTTTAACACACTCATGCATTCAACCGTTAGGTTAATTATTTGATGGTTCAAGATATAGTTGTGCTGAACATGCAAACACCCAAAGAAAGAAACATGACATTGGTATTTATAACCTAGAGCAAGCTCTCACACTTCATATTGCATTAAAAACAGATTTTTTATATGTCGGCACATTTTGGTAAAAAACATTGGCGTCATGGTCAACAATGTTGGCAAAGCTTAGAAAGTGAAGAGATCTGGTAATGGTGAATGTAATAGCTCTAGAAATGGTGAATGTTCAAGTGAAGAGCTTCGGTAATGGTGAATGTAAGAGCTTTGACAACGGTGAATGTTCAAGTGAATAGCTCCAACAATGGTGAATGTAATTAATGTTTGGTTGTTTTCAAATCAATATAACCATGATATGCATGATCTTCATGTGAGTGCAATCCATAAGCATATGGAAAACTCAGTTCATTAAATGTGAATGGTTTGACATCAATGACAATAATTGTCTTGTATAACTGGCCAACAAACTCTCCATTTGGCATAGATAGCAAACTTAAACCTGTTCTCCCCCTTTTTTCATCGATGACAAAGGATCAATCATGCTCCCCTATCATAAATAGAAATAATCTTACCTATACAACAGCTGAAGAAACACCAACTCCCTCTATCAAAAATACATGAACCTGTTCAAGGAGCAACTAACGAGAGAAATGTATTGTAGATGAGCCAAAAATATGATAACAAAGCTGAAAGAAAGACCATGGAAACCTGCCATCCTGAGTATAATGAGAGAAAAATAATTACAGAGGGAAAACCCCCAACTGAACCCTGAGACTCTCAAATTGAATTTTAGGTAAAGGCATAGTAAATATATCAGCAATTTGATTTTTTGTACCAATATATTCCAGTTTAATGGTATTATTTAAAACCTACTCTTGGAGAAAATGAAATTTAATAGGAATATGTTTCATTTTGGAATGCATAATTGGATTTTTGGAAATATTAATGGAAGCAGTATTGTCATAGAATATAGGAATAGGATCATCATAATGAATATGTATATCTGCTAACATTTGTTTCATCCAGAGAATCTGAGTGCAAACATTTGTAGCTGCAATGTATTCTGCCTCAGCGGTAGAAATGGAAACTGCTGATTGTTTCTAGCTAGACCAACTCACCAGACATCCTCCAAGATAGAATTTTTCTCCACTAGTACTCTTCCTGTCATCAACACAACCTTCCCAATCAACATCAGTGACAACATACAAATGATTACCTTGAGGATACCATAAACTATACTCCATTGTGTCGTTAAGATATTTGAGAATTCTCTTGACTACAAGTAAATGAGAAGCTTTGGGAGAGGCCTGAAACCTATCAGCTTGACAAACTGCATGCATAACATCGGGCCTTGTAGCTGTAACATATAGAATACTACCAATCATAGATCTGTACATTTTCTGCTTAATGGTTTCAGAAGCATCAGTTTGACTTAATTTACATCCAGTAACCATGGGAGTTCCAACTGGTTTACTATCCTGCATTTGAAAATTCTTGAGCATTTCATTGATATATTTAGTTTGAGAAATCAAAATTCCTTTATCATATTGAGTGATTTGAATACCTAAGAAAAAATTAATTTCACCAAGCATGGAAATTTCCAACTCAGTCTGGATATTGTCTGCAAACCTTTGGCTAAGTAGATCATTATCACTGCCAAAAATGATATCATCTACATAAATATCAACAATGACCAAGCTACCATGTTCTTCTTTAATATAAGGATTACAGACAGTGTTACCTTTTATGTATCCTTTTTGCCTTAAGCACTTATGAAGTCTGGAACACCAAGCTCTTGGATCTTGTTTTAACCCATACAAAGCCTTTTTCAGCTTGTAAACATGATTTACTGCTTCTTGTACCTGAAACCCATTTGGTTGTTCCATGTAAACTTATTCCTCTAACTCACCATTTAAAAATGTGGATTTTACATCCATTTGATAAACTTTAATGTTTTTAGAACTAACATAAGCCAAAATAAGCCTAATCGATTCCATTCTTGCAACAAGAGCATATGTTTCTCCATAATCTATGCCTTCTACCAGTGCACACCCTTTACAAACTAGTCCAAGTTTATTTCTAGTTATGTTTCCTGTTTCATCCAACTTATTTCTGAAAACCCATTTATCCCCAATAACATTCTTATTTAAAGGTCTAGGAACCAATTCCCATGTCTCATTCTTTTCTATTTGACTTATTTCTTCTTTCATTGCTTTCATCCAGTTTTCATCATTGATTGCTTCTTCAACATTCTTGGGTTCAAACAGAGAGAGTAACGATACATGTTCTTGATTTGAAGTAGATTCTTGCATTTTGCTTCTAGTTTCAACACCTGTATTTATATCACCAATGCTTCGTTCTTCAGGATGATTTCTTTGAATCCTTTTGCTTGGAGTCTTAGATGGAGTTGAACCATGTAATAAACTAGGAATCAAAATTTCATTTTTAACTGATTTACTTTTCCTCTATATCACTTGATTCTTCTTCCATTTTCAGTTTGTCATATATTTCATATATCCGATGATCTTTCTTTTCAGTTTTGGATTTAAAAAATGAAGATTCATGGAATTTAACATCTATGGCTTCAACAATTTTCTTCAATATGAAATTGTAGCACTTATAATATTTTCTTGAGCATGAATATCCAACTAAAATACCCTCATCAGTTCTAGAATCGAGCTTTCCCATATTTCTATCAACTCTCTTTATGTAACACTTACTACCAAAAATTCTAAAGTGTTTCACACTTGCTGGTCTGCCTTTCCATAAATGATAAGGTGTCTTATTACTATTATTTCTCAACAAACTTCTATTTAGAATGTGCACAACAGTATGAACATCTTGAGGAGAAAGTACATTACTTAGTTTAGATTCATTTAACATTGTTCTTGCCATCTCCATAACAGTCTTATTTTTTCTTTCAACAACACCATTTTGTTGAGGTGTTTTAGTAACAGAAAAATGTATTTTTATACCATTATCATCACAATACTTATTATCCTCAACTAGTAAAACATTTACAACCATGATAATTTTTTATTCAAACACACATTACCTCTTCCAATTATCCTGGTTGATTGTTCAATTCCAAAAGTAACTGTACCTTCCTTCCTTCATCCGAATTAACAAAATCATGTTTTATTCATGTCATATGTTTAGAACATCCACTATCCACACACCATTTTACTTTATGATCAGCCTATAAATCTAGAGTGCAATTTTCAGATTCTAGATGATCACTTTTCTTTTTCCAACATCTAGTTTTTCAGATTAGTTTAATTAGATTCAACAGATTTCTGAAATTTCATTCGACAATTTCTTGATACATGTCCAAAATTATTACACCTATAAAATTCAATAGAAAAACTTAAGACATCAAATCTGTTATAGGAATTATGTGCAATTATGTTTCTTTAAAATGCATTACAAAAAGAAGCTTTATGTTTATCCTTATAACAAAAGAAACAATAGCCATTAAACTTGTTCTGGTACCTGTCATAACTTCCTCTATTTACTGTTGAAATTTGATTTTATTTTTTCTGTACTGATTCCATCTGATTGTTAGTGTTTTTCACATGTGTACCTTGTTTTTCAGAACTTGTGCTAGTACTTGCATTACTAACCTCATATTTATAACCAAATCTAGTTTTATCATTTGTTGGTGTTTGATTACTAATAATATGTTCTAAAATTTTTGAACTACCAGTCATGTTATTTTCTCATACCTTCTTTCTATTGAAAAAACTTCAAATTTTAGATATTCATTTTCCTTATCCTTTTTCTACAAGAAAATTGTTTAGTGCTTCTTCAGTTAATCTAGCCTCTTTTATTTTGATATTTAAATCAATTATCATAATTTCAATGCTTTCTATCAACTTGTTAAATTTTTGTAGCTCATTTTCAAGATTTTCAATTTCTTCGTTGAAATGTTTACATTCTCTTCTTACTTCTATAATTGCAGTCAATACACTTACAAGTTGAGCTTCCAAATCAACTTCACCTTCTTCTTCTTCAATAATTTCATCATTTTGATTTTCTACAGCCATGAAGAGTCTTATAATTGAGCTAACATCACTTTCATCTATTTCTGAAGAATCACTATCATCTTTAATAAATTGACTTTTCTTTTTATATGAGTTTCTTTGAAAATACTTCTTATAATTTTTCATGTATTCTTTACTCTTTCTATTGCTTTCTTCTTCACCATAAGAATGCTTATTATAGGGACACTTAGAGGCAAAATTCCCTATTATACCACAAACAAAACATTTAAGAGGAACCTTACCTTTGTATTTTCCAGTACCCTTTTTCAAATTTTTGACAAAATTAGCTTCTTTCTTATCTTCTTATGAATCCTCATGATTGCTAGTTTATGCTTCAAATTTCTTCTTATCCTTCTTAGTTGTCTTGAAATTTGTTTCTTTCCTGAAAGAATCCTCACTAGAGTTCCTCATCTCATATGTTGTTAGTATTCAATGTGGTTCATCCATTTCTAAAGTAGCAATATCAGCTCTTTCTTTCAAAGAAGATATTTTTGAATTAAATATTATGTAGGAGAGATCTAAGTACATTTTGGACAATATCAACATCTTTAACGTTTTCTCCTAGACCTCTCATGGTATTTACTACTTCATCAATACGAAGAAAATAAGTTGCTATATCTTCGTATTCTTCCATTTTTAAACTTTCAAATTGACTCCTATATGATTGTAACTTAGCATTCTTCACTTTAGTATCTCCTTCATAAACATTTTTCAGTTTATCCCATAATTATTTTGATGACTCACAGTGCATAACCTTAACAAATTTTGACCCTACTAAACCTCCAAGTATTGCATACATAGCTTTGGAATTATTTTAATAAAGTTTCTTACCCACAACATATGTTTGAATGTTTGTTGGAGCACTATATTCATTCGGCACAACTTGGCAAACATCTACTCCTTGAAATATCCAAAAGCAATTTCATCTTGATACTCCAAAAAGCATAATTATGTCCATCAAATAGAGGTAATCCATGTTTTATAAATTCAGACTTAGTATCCATCATAAAAGACCACACTTCCAATGATTAAACTGAGTTTTGAAGTGACTGGCTCTAATACCAATTGTTAATCAAGTTAGACAACTAAGAGGAAGAGGGGGTGAATTAGTTGTATACAATTTTTAATATTTCTCTTTAAATACAAATTACTTATTTTCTGCAAATTTAAACCAATTGATCAATCACATGAAATGGATAGAGACAAAATATTCATGAGGAAACCCATAAAGGGAAAAAAATTTCTTCTTATGGATGTAAAAAAAGAAGGCAACTCATTTACATCATATTTTATCTGAGAAATAACTCAGATGAGGCTACTACCTCAGGGAACTACCTCTTTGTTTTCAACTCCTATTGAAAGATAGCTTCTACTATCTGAATACAAGAATCAACTTGTAAAGAGATTGTTAGTCTCCCTATATTCTCCCTTCATCCCTGTAGAATCAATTAAAACTACCAATACTCTGCCAATACCAAAACAAAATCTATCATTTAATACTCTGTCAAAACTCTTCCAATATCAAAACCAAACCTGTCAAAGCAACTCTGTTATAGTACTATGTCAAAACTCTTTATCAAAAACATTCTATCAAATCCAACTCAGTCAAAATCAAATTGTCTCTATCAAATGAACTTTGTAATGTTGTCTCAACCATCTTCATTTATACAAACTCAGAACTTCAATGCTCATACTTAGTGATATAATTTCTTTACACACAGATCCTACAAACTTTCCATCTTCTTTTCAATATTCAATATGACTACTCTCTTCATTTATTGACCAATTGAAAATATATGAGCACATACATGCATTGTGTTTTAATTCAATACTTTCTCTGTCTTGAACATCATTTCACTTATTCATAAAGTGTGAAATTCAACACATACCATATTAACTTACATAGACAACTCATTGTTGCTGTCTGAGATATTTTATGCTCTGTCTGCATTATCAAAACACTTCACATTCTCTGCTCTGTCTGCATTATCAAAACACTTCACATTCTTTGCTCTGTCTGCAACCTTCATTGTTGTTCAATATGAAGACCTTTGCTGCATTTTTAATGCATCCTTCATTGTTGTTCAACACTTCTCTACATTTCCAATCCCAATCCTCTTTCTTCACTATTACAGAGTATTCTCAAATTTTTTAATTGTCTTTCCAGTGCATACACAACCCTTCTTTATATTACAATGCATACTCTCAACCAATTAGCTATGGTTATAACTGTGTCAAACACTTCAATCATTTGGGAGTAAATACAATTAATTGTTTTGTCAACATTGAGTAGCGTTAATAAACTAGGTTATTTTTTAACAATGTTTGAAATCAAGTTAAATGATAGCTTTAACAAACTCATGCGTTCAACATTAGGTTAATTATTTGATGGTTCAAGATATAGTTTTGTTGAACATGCCAAAACCCAATGAAAGAAACACGACATCGATATTTATGACCTAGAGAAAGCTCTCACACTTCATATTGCATTAAAAACATAGTTTTATATGTCAGCACATTTTGGTCAAAAACGTTGGCAAAGCTTAGCAAGTGAAGTGCTCCGACAATGGTGAATGCAAGAGCTCTGGAAATGGTGAATGTTCAAGTGAAGAGCTTTGGAAATGGTGAATGTAAGATATCTGACAATGGTGAATGTTCAAGTGACGAGCTCCGGCAATGGTGAATGTAAATTAAAGTTTGGCTATTTTCAAATCGATATAACCATGATCTGCATGATCTGGATGTGAGTGCAATCCATAAGAATATGGAAACCTCAGTTCTTTAAGTGTGTAAATTTTGACATCAATGACAATAATTGTCATTTATAGCTAGCCAACAAAGGTGTAGTTGCATACTTGTCTATAGAAACAGGCATAAACCATTTGTAAAATATAATTTGGAAGTAATAGAAAGTGTTGGTGGTTTTCCCAATTGGGATTCCACGATAAAATTTGTGTTCTTTGTATCTTGTTGTTCCTGTGTATTAATCAAAAAGTTAAAAGTGGTTTTAATTGTTAGAATTTATCAATATTGATTCACCCCCCCCCCCCCCCCCCCCCCCCCCCAACCCTATCAATATTGTCCAATATTCCAACAATTGGTATCAGAGAAGTATCCTTCACTACAATTTAATCATTGGAAGGAATATCCCATTAAAAACCACTATGGATCAACAAGAAGGGTTACACACCAACATACCTCCATTATTTACAGGAAATAATTGTGCGTACTAGAGTGTAAGAATGAAGTTCCATCTAATGTCTCTTGGATACAAAGTCTGGAGGTCTATTGAAAAACAGTACAAAATACCATGCGACCTACCTATAGACATAGATGAACTAGAACAATATGAGGCCAATGAAAAAGATATGAATGCAATCTTGAGTGGGTTAACAAATTATGTGTTTGTGAAAGTCATGCAATGCAAAACAACCAAACATGCTTCACAAAAATTAAAAACTGTCTATGAAGGAGTATCCAAATTCAAACAATCAAAACTTTAGACATACAAAGGATAGTTTTAAAGTCTAAAAATGAAAGAGGAATAAAACATTGCAAAATATATTTTTAAGAGTAGATGAAATTGTCAATACTATTAGAGGCCTTGGAGGAGAAATAAAGGAGAGAGAAGTCCTTGAAAAAGTACTAAGAACCCTACCCATAAAGTATGACTCAAAATTGTCTACTCTAGAAGAACGAGATGATCTTGACCTCATGACAATAGATGAAATACATGGGATCTTCACTGCATATGAGATGAAAACAAGACAAAATTAACCTTCAAAAAGGGAAGCAACATTTAAGGTCTCAAAAGAACCAGATAATTCTAAAACCCCATCTAAGAATCACTCAGAGAATTCATATGGTGAAGAAGCTCTATTTATCAAGAAACTTGTGAGAGGTACTATAAAGTACAAAGGAAATCTACCTATAAAAATTGTTTTAATTGTGAAATAATCATACACTTTTCTTAAAAATGTCCCTTTCCTAAACAAGATGATAGTGATGGGAGAGAAGCCTCAAAGAAGTTCAAAAAGGGAAATATCAGAAGAAAAAAAAAGAAATTTAATGAGAAGAAGAAGATCATTTACACCATGGAAAATAGTGAAGATGAAGACAAGGGTGGCGATGAGTAAAAAGGAATTATATTCATGAGAATATAAACTCAAGCTCAAGATGGTGAATCAGATGAGGAAGGTGAAGTAGACCTAAAAGTTGAACTCATTAGTTTTCTTGAAGAACTTGAGAAATGCGGGAAGAAAAACAAATAGTCAAACCAAATCATTAGTGACTTGAAGACCCAGCTTCAAGAGGCCAAGAAGATTTAACAAGACCTAGATTTGCAACTCAAAAAGAGAATACAAGAATTTTAAAGTATTGAAGAAGATATTATGAACCTTAGAAAGAAGTTTGATGAAGAATATATTAAGTCAAAATTTGAAAATAGTTCAAAGAATCTAGATGACATCTTGAGTAGCCAAATACCCTCAAGAGAAAAATCTAGATTAGGATATGACAAAGAAAAGAATTCGGAATGTTCCTCCCTCACGAACCAAGGTACAAATAAAAGAAGCTATGTTGTTGCACTGAAGAGTCCAATTCAAAAGGAATATATCAAGAAATCTGCTCTATCCTCTCATGACAAAGATAGAACTAATGTGATACCTAGTGTTACCACCTAAGTTATACTTAGTGGTATTTTATCAAGTGAGCCTGGTGAACCAGACTAGGATAGCTTGTTCGGACTTCAGAAGATTTTTGGAAGTACTTCTAGGAAGTGCTTGTTGTACTATATCACATGTTCATACCCCATGGCCGAATTGTAATAAATGTA